>JAJTUV010001849.1:0-242122 GCA_021653895.1 Mastomys natalensis
AATCTTACTTATAGTAAGTAACCACTAAGAATATTTCCTACCAGTAAGTTCCCAACTCTTAAACTATACTGTTTATGGCTAAAATATGAGAATTTAATGAGGTCACTTCAAAAGGCAGTGTGGTCTCAAATTCTTTTTTTTTTTTTTTGGTTTTTCGAGACAGGGTTTCTCTGTGTATCCCTGGCTGTCCTGGAACTCACTCTGTAGACCAGGCTGGCCTCGAACTCAGAAATCCACCTATCTCTGCCTCCCAAGTGCTGGGATTAAAGGCGTGAGCCACCACTGCCTGGCTATGGTCTCAAATTCTAAAACAGAATATATTTATGGTTCTTAATATCCCATTCAACAAGGTCATACTGTCTCCTAAAACTTCTCAGTATCCTTCTGTAATACAATTATTTTAAAATTTGGGGACTGTAGAGATGGCTCAGTGGTTAAGAGCTCTGGCTGCTCTTAAGAGAACTTGGGTTTAATTCCCAGCACCCACATGCTGATTCACAACTATCTACAACTCCAGTTGCGGGGGATCCAATACCCTCTTCAGAACTCTGTGAGCACAATGAGGTATACAGATATACATGCAAGCAAAACACCCATACAGATGAAATAAAAATAAAATAATTTTTAAAGTTTTAAAAAAAAACTTGTAAATAAGGACAGTTTCTCATACTCCAAGGTTTGTTTTTGTTTTTGTTTAAAAAAAAAAAAAGACCAGGCTGGAGAGATGGCTCAGCAATTAAGAGCACTGATTGCTCTTCCAGAGGTCCTGAGTTCAATTCCCAGCAACTACATGGTGGCTCACAACCATCTGTAATGGGATCTGATGCCCTCTTCTGGTGTGTTTGAAGACAGCTACAGTGTACTCATATACATAAAACAAATAAATCTTAAAAAATAAAAGAGCTCACATTAATTAAGCATCAAAATTACAGTTTTTTGTGTGTGTCCTGATAAGATGTATAAGTTTGCAATTTTGAGAAACTGAATGTTTAAGATCAAGGTTCAGTTCATTCCTAAAGACTTCCCAAGCTAGGCATGCTAGTTCACGTCTGTGCTCTCAGAACTTGGGAGGCTAAAGCATACATATTGCCGTGAGTTTAAGGTCAGCCCTGGCTACTGTCTAAGATCCTGTTTCAGAAAAGCAAGCAAGCAACCACACAGAAGAACTTCCCATTTTGTAGATATTGGATCTTGGATGATTGGTCACATAAAGGGAGGGTGCTCTCAAATAGAAACTCCACTGCCAAGCAGGTGAGTTCAGTGTTCTCGTCCATTAAAGTCTGTCTGCCACTGATTCCCTAATGCAAATCTTTGATTAATATACAAGGTTCATTTCTGAGTGAAGTCAGACACTCAAAATAGCAAAGCTCTTAAAGCACCAGGCGAGTCCATAGTCTGTGTCTTGTGTTATTATATGTGCTCTTAACGCCTTGATTAGGCTGATAAAAAGGCTCACTCTCTTAGGGAAATCATTGTCTAAATGCTTATTATTAGAAGCCGTGTATCAAATCACACACACACCACACACACACACTTTTGGTTGTTTTTTGAGACAAGGTTTCTGTGTGTGGTTCTGGATGTCTTGAAGCTCTCTATGTAGACCAGGATAGCTTTGAACTCAAGGTTTTGGAATCAAAGGTGTATACAATCAGCTGGCTCCAATTTCCATCTTATTTTGAAGCCCAGTTACTAAAAAAGGTATGTTGCTGCTCAGTCCATCTATCCACAAGATCTACTGTTCCTTTATCAGTCTTGCCTTTTGTCATTACTAAGATTTCCTAATTGTCTCAGTTAGGGTTCACTGCAACTCCTATAAAGGGCAACATTCAATTGGGAGCAGCTTACAGGTTCAGAGGTTTAGTCTATTGTCATCATGATAGAAAGCATAGTGCAATGCAGACAGATATGGTGCTAGAAAGATAGTTGAGAGCTCTACACCCAGATCTGAAGGCAGTAGGAAAGAAACTGAGACACATTTCTTTCAACAATGCCACACCTTCTCCAACAAGGTTATACCCCTAATAGTGCCACTCCCTATGAGTCTTTTGGGAGCCATTTTTTTTCAAACCACCATACTAGTTTATTTTCAAAGTAGGGTTACAAATGGATCTGTTCATATCTCAAAATCAATCTGTCTATCTGTGTCTTTGTGTGTGTGTGTGTGTGTGTGTGTGTGTGTGTGTGTGTGTGTGTGTTGAGAGAGGATTGTGTACCCCTGGCTGGCCTAGAATACTCTATATAAATTAAGCTTGCCTTGTGTCAGTCTCTTGCCTCTGCCTCCCAGGTTTTAAGATTACAGCATGTGCCACCCCCCCAGCCATATCTCAAAATCTTATTTTAATATTTTCCATTACCATATGCCTTGTTCTCATCTTGATGTGGAGCTGAGGTGTTTAGAAAATGATCATAATTGTTACTCCTACATCTTTTGGTCAGTTTTCAAAAATCCTGAAGCTTCGGTTGCACTCCATACCAATTAAATGAGAATGTCTGGAGGAGGGAGCCCCAGGCACTGGCTTTTTGAAGATTGCCAAATGATTCCAGTGTGTAACAAGGTGGAGACCACTGGCTTCTCTTACTAGCCATATAATAGCTTAGCCACTCCACCTCACCGTTATTTACTTACTCGTCAGGATTAAGTAGATGACTTATAATGGTGTATTTATCTACTTAAAAATGTTCATTACGTTACATAAATGTACTGCTATTATCACTGTAAAAAAAAAAAAGTCCCAAGCTTGAACTTGAGCTGACAATTCTGACTACTTTTCACTCTTGATAAACTGCTTTGCCTCTTGATCCCTGTGAGGGTATGCTTTTCCTCTTACAGTTCACTGTAGGAACGGGTGTGTGTGTGTAATTTTGTTTGTATAAGTATATTTTATCTTAATTTCTTTTTGTACATTTTCTTTTAAGCTTTTGTTTGATTTGAGACAGGATGTAGCCTTGGCTACATGAGCCTCTCTAAGTAGCTAAGGCTAGCTTTGAACTCCCAACCCTCCTACTTCCACCTCCTAGGTGCTGAGATTACAGGCATGTGCTATCACATCTGGCCATCCCCTTTAAATAGATAATAAAAGGCAATACTTTTAACTTTGTTGATCTGCTTGGATTCATACCTAGCTCCTTGGGTGTGCTTTAAAGAGTGAAAAAAAAAATGTCCTAAAATTGGGAATCTGGTGAAGAAACATAATTTATAATCACTTACACAGATTATTTATAGACAACTTGTTCTTGTCTGAAGACTTGTCTGTAGAAGTCTGTAGCCTGAGGGCTAAGAGTGAGTAAACCGTCCTTTCTTTCTAGATCTTCATCTGCTGGTGGACGTGGCCTGCAAGCAGGAGCACTTTCCAAAGGAGGAGGAGTTAAAAGAGTGAGGAGGAGCTGGATGGACAACCGTGACATTGTGCACTAGCCACAGCTGGAGGCAGACAGGCACTGCACGTGACACACTGTTGGGATTTTTTCAGTTCTGTTAAGGAAAAAAAAAGCATTTTTTTGTTTTGTTAATTGAGATTTTGTTAAATTGAAAATTGGGAGTTTGGTATTTACTACAGCTGTTCAGTTCAGATTGCTTACCTTGACAAACGGCTAAACATCTAGCGGCCTTTTTTTTTTTTCTTTTTCTTTTTTTATGCTGCCCAGATTCCTTTCAAATGAAAAGTCCTGGCCTTCAAGAAGCATCTAAAAGCTACTGTGTTGATGGTACTGGAGCAGTGTGTGTGTGCTGAGTTGTGATGCCATTTTGAACTGTAGTCACACAATGTCGCCTGTCTGAAGTCACAATGTGATCCTTTAGAGAAGAGGGTATGATAAACCAAGACACGTGAGATCACCAATAGCACAAGTCCAAGTGGGTCAGGGAGCCCAGGGAGGACGTGCTGGAAAATGCTCATTTTCTAAGCGATTAACCAAGAATGTCTCTTGTTTCTGAACCCACGTCCTGTTTCAAGAGCAAGGCATCCGGACTTGGCCCATCCATCATACTAACAGCCTCTGATTCTTTAATATTAATGGGAGTGTTTTTTCCATTTTCATGTCTTTCTTTAATTTGAATGATAAATTATCATAAATAGTAAGAAAGTTTTGTTAATATCACTTACATAAATGTCTTCTAAAGAAAAATATTTAATTTGTTTAATTATATTTATAAATGCTGATAGATGTAAAAGTTTTAAAGCTTTGTATTTTTTATTAACATTGCAGAATAGAAGGATTAAAGGATACATGTATAATTTTATTTTTTGAAGGGTAAATGTACAATATGTAAACAAAAACATTGAGAGGTTTAACACAGTGTTTTCTTATTTAGATTTTTACATTCGCAAGTATAAATTCTCATCTATAGAAGGTATTGTGTGCAAATTTGGGGGAAATTGCTTGGTGTCATTTACTAGAAGCTATGCGTAATTAAAAAAAATCTATATTTGCAATATAAATGGCTTAAGCTTCTGAGAGACTTTGGATAGTGGGGTAGACTATCACCATTTTTTTTTTTTTTTAATCCCTCGATGAACTGTGCACTTGAGTAGTAGGATTGTGGAACTGTTTTTAAGGAGAGGAAGGACATTTTGATGCCCAGTTTCTGTAGTTCATCCATGTCCACCCAATGATAGCAAGAACTTTCTGATTTAAAGGACTTTAAGAACTAGAACTTTCTTGCTGGATCTCCCACCCCCGTTCTCCTAATAAAAGCTGCAGAAATAAGAGGAAAGTCTATGAATTTAAAGCTAATGAAACAAACAGAACTTCATAATGGCATTACCACTATACTCGCCATTGTGGGCTCACAGCTCACTTCTTGCTTTGCACTGTGCCTTCCCAATGGTGTTAGACATAGAAGTATTCTGGAGATCTAGCTGCTCTGGAGGGTGAGCGCCATATTAGTCCATGGTGACTCAGTTTAGTTTAGAAACTAGGTTTGAAAAGTGACTCTCACCATCTAATTAGACTAGTTGTGCTCCTTCCTGGGCACCTAATCATCTTTACTCATGAGGCTTGAAGGATGCACAGACTATCCAAACGTCTACATCTATCCATGCCAAATGTCTTGGCAAAGTACGTGAAAAGGAGACCCGGCTTCTAATGAAGGACCTTTGCCTTTCTCTGTCACATTGAAGAGCTGGTTAAGCTGCGTAGGTGATATTTCTTCCCCTCAAAATGCCTTTCTTAGCCTTATGCATATTGAAAGAAGTAATATCTTTTGAGGAACATGTGTCAAGCAGGAACCTTGGCACAGACATGGTTTCAGTGGTTTTAAGGCTTGATCAGTGAAATGCCTTGATCAGCTTTCCAAACGTTTTTTGTATATGAACACACCAGGTAAAGGAGCTGGATCTCCTGCTCTACTCACACGCCTGGAACCCGTCTCCTAAAGCCGCCATCAGTGACTTGTTCCAATAGCAAGCAGTCAAGTGAATGTTGGCGTGAACGAGCCAGTAGGCCCGATACACTCAGTTCCGTCCAGCACCTCCGCGTCTCAGCACCTTAAGCACCAATCAGTTTTAATCAGTCAATAATAAAATGAATGTTCCAACTAGACTCTTGTCTTGGTTGTTTTACTGTTTTATTGGCAGCCAATAGAAATTTTAGTCATTATGGGCATTAATGCTGGGTAAAGTTAAAAAACTCAATGCATTCTGTTTTTCAAAGAATCTGATTTCTCTCTTTTTTCACCCTGCAGTGCTGGAGATGAACTCAGAGCCTGTCAGGCATGCTAGGTAAACACTGTACCTTGCCTCCTCCTTGTTGAGACAAGGTCTTGCTATATAGATCAGGCTAGCCTTAAACCTGAAGTGATGCTCCTGCCTCGGTATCTGGAGTTCTATATTTCCGGTGTATGGCACCATATACAATCTGATTTCTTTCTTTCTTCATGCTTTTTTTTTTTTTTAACGTTGCCAGTAGCTGGAGATGTAGCTCAATTGGTAGTGTGCACAAAGCACCACATAAACCAGATGTGTGGTGCACACCAGCATTCCCAACACAGGTGGACCAGAACTTCAAGGTTATTCTTGGCTACATATAGAGGTAGAGGCCAGTCTGGGATCCATGAGACCAAGACACTGTCTCAGCAAAACAGTTGTCCAGATATTTAAAAAGAATTCTTTTAAAATAATGATTAAAAATGAAATGTTTCTAAGAATAAGGACAGTTCTTATACATACTTATAGAGTCCTGGGTTTTAGAAAAGGATGAGTCGTCTTCAATAACTTCAGTCAATCCAGACAGGAAAGTGGATTGTCTGACGTAGGACTAGGCTGGGGTTGAAGAGGAGGCGGAGACCTAGAGCACTAGCCCCACAGGTACAGGCCCTGCATTTAAACCTCAGCACCACACAAAAGGAGTCAGCGCGACAGGCAACCACCACACAATGCTATCTATAACATTTTCAGGAAAGAGATATGGCATATCAGACCTAATTTGAATACTAATTTACCTTGCTTGTTTATCATTTTGGTGATGTAAGTGAGCTAGGTATTATCAGTGCTCTAAAGTACAGAGTTGTTTGGCTTGACCCCAAGCTCATGATAAACTTATTTCATCACTTCCAGATTTCAGAATTTCCTCAAGAACAACCAAGTTTATTTTTATTTTTCAACTAAATATGCATATTAACTATTAATTACTCTGAGTTTCAAGAAGGACAAAAGGTACAGTCTACTTACAAGTTATTTTGTTGTTTCTCTTTACCCTGAAGATATTTAACTTGTAGTAGTGTTCTATAATAACGTGTAGTTTTCAATATTTTGATATGTAGTTATATAACATGCATAAATAAAAAGATAATAGATTTTTAAGAAGAATTATCTCCTGTAGAATTAGCTCTTGTCCTCTGGGGTAGGAACTGCAAACAGTCTATATAGTCGTATCCTTAACGTCCAACAAGAGAGGAAATGGTTCTAAATTAATTATTTTAGGGGCTCAGATGAGTCAGCAGTTAAGAACATGTACTACTCTGGCAGAGGACCTGAGTTCAGTTCCCAGAAACCACACTGGGTGGCTTACCGTGATCTCTAATTCCAGATTTAAGGAAAGCTGACACTCTCTAACTGCCTAGGACACTTCAACAAACATGTAGAGATGTACACATAAATTTTAAAATATATCTTTCTAGAAAATGCTTTTACTTTTTAAATTTAATTAGGCCAAAGGCACTGGTGAGTGTGGACATGAAATGTCACTCTATTGCCATGGTTAAGAGCAAATCATTTGGGCTAGTGAGATAACTCAGCAGCAGGTAAAGCATCATGTAGTCTTGATGACCTCTGAATTGGATCCCCAGAACTCACGTAAAGGTGGAGGGAGAAAACCAACTCCACAAAGTTGTCTTTTGACCTTCACACCTGTACCCCCACATAACTCATTCTCTCCCTCTCTCCCTCTCTCCCTCTCTCCCTCTCTCCCTCTCTCCCTCTCTCCCTCTCTCTTTCTCTCCTTCTCCCCCTCTCTCTTTTCTTCTGTCTTTCTCTCTCTCTCTCTCTCTCTCTCTCTCTCTCTCTCTCTCTGTCTCACACACACACACACACATGCACACAATTATACATTTAAAAATTTAAACAAATATCTTCAGAGCTAGATATGATGGACTACACTTGTAATCCCACCTAGAAAGTTTAAGCAGGAGTTTCAGGAGTTATTGGCTAGCCTGGGCTAAAAACGAGGAACCCCCCCCCCCTTTAGAAGAAAAAAAAAACATTTAGAATTTCTCTTCCCCCAGGTTAGTTATTAACTATAAAACTCTGAGACCATCTTAAACCTATATAGAAAAATATCAGTGGGTAACTTAATGCTTTCAGAGACATTGTATTACTTAATCCTCACAGCAAGCCTACTATTGCACTTATCCACGGGGCTTTTTTTTTTTTTTTTTTTGACAGGAGGTCCTGCTTTATATCTGACTGACTTAGAACTCACTCTACAGGCCAAGCTGGCTTCCAGTTAACAACAGTCTTCCCCATTCAGTTTTGTGACTAATATTACAGTTGTGAGCCGCTATGCTTGGCTAATTATCCACATTTTACACATGCCCAAACAGGTTCATCTATATATAAAGTTACAAAACTTTATCACAGTTATTTAAAATGCATTCATTTCAATAGAGTTGACTTGTTCACATTGTTGTTCATGAGTAGAATTTTGAAAATGTCTTCTAGTTCAACAGCAGAATGCCTGACCGTGGGGCTGGAGAGATGGCTCAGAGGTTAAGAGCACTGACTGCTCTTCCAAAGTTTGATTGTCAGCATTCACATGGTGGCTTACAAACATCTGTAACTCCAGCTCCATAGGATCTTACACTCTCTTCTGGCCTCTCACACACATGGTATACAAACATACATGCAGACTAAACATCCATACATATCAAATAAAATTTTAAAAAGAAATGTCAAATATAATTTTGTACATTTAAAACATTACAATATTCAAATATCCTGTGTGAAGATTATAATAAAGAGCTATATTGCATGATGTAGTAATTAGCTAAATTTAGTCTTCTTTTTACCCAAGCTGTTTTTATTAGACATACTTAACTTTTAAGAAAAGATTTCTCTTATGTATATGGGTGTTTTGTCTGCAGTGCCTGTGGAGGCCAGACAAGGGTGTTGGATTCACTGGAACTGGAGATGTAGACGGTTGTGAGCCACCATGTAGATGCTGGGAACTAGACCTCAGCCCTCTGGAAGAGCAGGCAACAAGTGCTCTTAACCACTGAGCCGTTGCTCCAGCTCCAAGCGTAGGTTTAACTCTTGGCTTCTATATGCTGACTAACTTAGAGTCTTACACTGGAAGAATAGGTTTGACCCAAAGAGTAAGAGGGAAATAACAGATTCCAGACTTCTGACAGCAACCTGATTTGAGAGATCCATACAGGTGCAGTTTAGGCAGAACTGCTGAACTTAAATTAGTAAGAACTGAAGAAAAGCTATGCAGAAAATGAACAGTCTTTCCACAACGGCAGACATAAGCAGCAAGTACTCAGTATAAGATCTCTCAATTCTGACTTTGTGTCATTTGTGGACACTAAAACATGGAAAGAATAGAGATCTATCTGAACTTGTAATTGCAAGACTTTGCGCTGTTCTATTGTCTCTTGGATGCCTTTATTTTCTGTTTCTTTGCTCATACCACTGTCAGTGCCCTATAGCTTACAGAATTCGCTTAGACATATTTGAGTGATCCTGATTTATCTGCTGTGGGGAAAGCTAAGGACTGACTGAGCTGCATGCAGTTGGGCCGTGGCTCACTAGAGGGAGTAAAAGAGCAAGAGACCAGAAAGACCGGGAGAAGCCTTTTGGTTAAGTTTGTGAGTGCGTGCTCCAAGAGGAGGAGGGGCCCGCTTGCGTGTAGCGGCTCCACCCTCACTTTGTCAGCAGGTAGAGAGCGTGATTGCAGTCCCAGGGGAAGAAGTCAGAGCTAGTACGCCAATTACAAACCACAGGTTTCCTGCTGTAGGGAGCTGATCCAGAATTGTCTTTCTTGAAAGGAAGCACTTCAACCCTGCCTCCTTCTGAACTTTCAAGTCCATCCACGATTCAGGGATATACCGCCTTCTCTCTCTGGGATTTTCTGTGGTTTTGGTAGTGAATTGTTCTATTTACTACTTCGTTTCTTATCTCTTTCAAGAGCTGATCATTTAATATTCTGTACGGAGGCGGGGGGAAAGACTTTTGCTAGATTTTAGAGATGATTTTGGATCTTTTTAAAGCATTTCCAGAGTTCTTGAGGACAGTAGCCCTCGTCCTGGAATAAGTTTCTGCCTTTGACCTGCGCGGATTACTTTTTTGAGCTTCGGAATTTCTCGGCACCTACCTGTAGTGCGAGCACTTGGTCTGATTGCAGAGTGAGAAGGTGGGGAGCATGAGCCCCACGGGGTTGAGCAGCTCAGGTCTTTTTTAAAGGAGGATTTTTAAACACATAATTGAATTTGTTTCACCCCGTGGACTCCAGTGGGCCCGACAGCGCTACAGGTTTGCAGATTTCTTTCGAAATTCTTTTTTGTTTCCTCCCTCCCTCGGTCTCAGCAAAAGTAAAGAATCTATAGAACAGGTTTGCATTCAGTCGCTTGGCTTTTCAGCACGTATTCTGAAGACTTTATAGGATTTTTAAACAACCTCAGAACGCAACATGCTTTGTGGGTGAAATGTATTTATAGTTACTTAAGGGTGCGCATTTTAAAATCTGATGTTTATAAAGAGTCCAAAGTTTCCTAGGAGCATAGAAGTACCCCAGATCTCCTCAGCCTGATTTTTTTTCAGGGTGCTCAGCTTAGAGCCTCTCTATTACCCCCCCCCCCCCATCTTTTATTCTCCGCCCCCTCAAGGAATTTGAAAACGTGTTAGGAATAGTCCTTTGTTTTTCTTCTGAATCCAGAAGATTACAGATTGTAAAGTCTGGATGTGTTTCTACCGCATTCTGAGGAAAGTCAAGGTACTTGATATTCTCAGGCTGGAGAATAAACTCTGGGATCCCTAAGTGAGAAAGGAAAGTAAAAACAGAAATATGAATTTTAACTGAGAAAATAACTGCAAAGCTTCTCAAGTGTCTCAATATGGAAGTTGGAAGAGATTTTGATACTCAGATAAATTCTGTCGTATGTCAAAAAGATATGAATTTGTGCCTAATTTTACAGTCACTTTTGGTGGAACACAAAAAAATATAATATACTGAAATCTTACAAAGTATATAAACTCAGTAGGCCTAGAACTCTGAGCTATGCTGAAACACAATTTAGCATGGACATTTTAATGAGTACATGCTGTAGCATCTTTAGAGATCCCTCCAGGTGGGGCCTGATTAATTCCCACTCTTTCCCTATTAAAAAGCAAACCTCCTCATGGACTTTAGCCATTTACAGTTGACATTTTTTTCTGGCTTAGAAAGGGCAGCATGTCTTCGTATTCTGAGCTGAAGTTCCTCACTCACCTCCAACTCGATGCCTTAGCTGTTTACTGACCTTGTTTTGTTCATCGGCCTGGGGTTTAGTGCCTCAGAAACCTGATACATATGGAAGACCAACAGCAAGTGATTTGACATAATACCAATCCATGTTTGTATCTAAAGCACATTTGGAAATTCCGAAGAGAAGAGGTGGCATTTCTGTATTTGCAGTGACGATGGGAGAAAACAACATACCTGCCCCAGAGGTGGGCTGAAAAAAACCCATCTTCTCTTCCCAATCAGGAATACCACCTGTGCTTGGGAAGGACCAGGGTCTGACTCAGCTCTCTGAAACGGAGGGATAGCATCTTTTCCTCTTCGTTTTCTGCACTGAGGACCTGCCTTTGGGATGAGCTAGTGGAAGCAGTATGCATGGCCGAAGAGCATTGATGCAGCTGGTAGCATGAGTGGTGGCCACCAGCTGCAGCTGGCTGTCCTCTGGCCCTGGCTGCTGCTGACGACCCTGCACGCGGGCTTCGGACACACAGGACTGGTGTTGGCAGCAGCAGTGGAGTCGGAAAGATCAGAACAGAAAGCTATTATCAGAGTGATTCCCTTGAAAATGGACCCCACGGGAAAGCTGAACCTCACTTTGGAAGGTGTGTTTGCTGGTGTTGCAGAGGTGACTCCAGCAGAAGGGAAGCTAATGCAGGCAAGTATAACGCGTTCTCCTTTACCTTCCATCTGTTTGAAAATGCCTTTTCTCTTTAGTGTGGCAAAGTCACAACCCACGCAGGGGCTTCCATTGCTTAGCTTTGTATTTATTCACTCTTTTGTGAAGACATTGCTTTGTTGGTAATTTAAGGCATAATCTTATTTTATATTTGAAGAAACACATAAATTCTGTATTTTAGAAGATAATTTGCTTATTTTAACTTACATTGCATTATCTCTTGGGTTATACATAATAAAACTTCTTTACAAACATATTTGTAGCACTATTTTGATAGATGAAAAATACAAGTATTTATTTAATTGACTTGAGGAACATAGCTTACATCCTGTTAAATTGTAAATGTTAATTTTAATGATCAAGGCACCCTGAAATTCTAGACTGCCCCCAAAGTATATTTGATTACAGTGTCACTTTTAAAATTCGGTCAGGCTTGAATTCTATGGCTGGCGTCCTACCACGTGTGGCACCCTGTTGCTAATCCCCAAACGGAGAGGAGGAGAGGACGAGGTCACAAAATGGGCCCAGCGTCTGCACTGGGCCCTGCGTCTGCACTGGGCCCAGCGTCTGCACTGGGCCCTGCGTCTGCACTGGGCCCAGCGTCTGCACTGGGCCCAGCGTCTGCACTGGGCCCTGCGTCTGCACTGGGCCCTGCGTCTGCACTGGGCCCTGCGTCTGCACTGGGCCCTGCGTCTGCACTGGGCCCTGCGTCTGCACTGGGCCCAGCGTCTGCACTGGGCCCAGCGTCTGCACTGGGCCCTGCGTCTGCACTGGGCCCTGCGTCTGCACTGGGCCCAGCGTCTGCACTGGGCCCAGCGTCTGCACTGGGCCCTGCGTCTGCACTGGGCCCTGCGTCTGCACTGGGCCCTGCGTCTGCACTGGGCCCTGCGTCTGCACTGGGCCCAGCGTCTGCACTGGGCCCAGCGTCTGCACTGGGCCCTGCGTCTGCACTGGGCCCTGCGTCTGCACTGGGCCCAGCGTCTGCACTGGGCCCTGCTCCTTCTGGTCCAGTTTTAAAATGTAAAGTTCAAAAGTTTAAAAGTTTGTTTGACTTTTGTTTTTGACTCACAGAGTTTTTTTCTGACACAATTTCTTAGGCTTCAGGCTATAAGTTATTCACAGTCTACCTATTCTTTATGTGTTGAATTTATTAACTTACCGGGGCCATAGTCTTCCTTAGACCGGTTGTTTGTTCCTACGTTGAAGACAGAACTTGGTGAGCTGATTTTTCTTTGTTTTTTTTTTTTTTCTTTTCTTTTTTTTTTTTTTTAAATAGGCAATCTATCATCTAACTTCATTAAAAGATGTTGCTCACTTATTACAATTTATTGTGTAAAATGACACTTCTTGCTGTAATTATTATTGAAGGTAGGTTTAAATATGATCAGCCTTAGCAGCCAAAGTCAGGTTTTTATTTTGTGATATGTATGGAGTATGAATTTTAGTTCATGGTTATATTAATTAAGACTTTTTGATATTTACAGAAAGAAGGTAAGAACTCAAAATAAGTAAATTAATTATTTCTCAAAAATGAATATTTTTACTAGGCTTTGTGCCCCATGCCTTTAATCCCAGCACTCAGGAGGCAGAGGTAGATGGATCTCTTTGAACCTACGGCCAAGCTGGCCTACACAACAAGTTCCAGAAAGAGACTCTATCTCAAAAAAGAAAAAAAAAAGCATTTTTATATATGACTTAGTGGTTCTGCATTGCACTTCTTTGATGGTATTTTGAAATGGGGATAAATGAAGAGGATAAAGAATTGAAGTGGAAGGTTCTGCTGGTTGGAAAGACAGACTGCGAAACTGCCGTGAGATTTGATATGTATAAGAGGGTATTTATCGTCTAAGGTGGCTCTAGGCTGGAGCTAGGAGGACTTAAAGCTGGAAGAGTAACTCAGTGGGAACAGAGGGGTGGCCTTGCATCCCTCATAGTCTGAAGCCTGAGGTGCCTGCCTTGTGAATTTTGGCATAGAGTTTTTATCAGGGAGCCTTCTGTTTGTTTCTGTGCAGTCTGAGGGGCCACACGAAGCCTTGTGCCTCACTGGCTCCCATGAAAGCTCGGTCAGGAGCTCGGGGGTCTGCTCCATGGTGCAGCGTCCTCTTTCAGCTCACACTGGCCGGCTTCTCTTAGTAAAACTCTTTCCTAAAACGTCTGTATTTTCATAAAGGAAGGAACCTGTCAATCAATTTGTTAATTCACAGCAGTTAACTAAATTTTCTTAATCTCTCCTGAAGACAAACTATTTTAAATAAACCTCGTAAAATATATATCTTTATTCACTATTTGATTAACTCTTTCAAAGAGCTCTGGTGTTCAGGACACTTGGTTTGTGTGTCTCAAATCCATGCCGTTTGCCCTTTATCAGATTACAGTGAACTCAGTTTACTCATGAGACTGCTAACCAAGCCTTCCATTTGAAGTTCTGCTTCTGTCCCCACATCTGCAGTTAGCTATCTTGGTAGATACCCCAATACCACAAATGATTAATTCCTTATATCCTGTCTATGAATTATTCTTATTAAGATTTTAGAGACATAAAGACTCAGTTGGGTCTTGTAAAACTGAAGTACTATGCATGGGAAAGTTTATATAAAACAATGGTTATACAAAGAATAACCTTGTCACTCTAAACATTAGATATTTCTTTACATTTTCCCAAATTAATTCGGGATGCATTCACTTTTATGAAAACCAAATTAATTGGATTTCATTTGTATCACACATTTAATTTTTCTTAGAAGAAGGGGACATGTCTGTGACAATGTAACCATCCTGTGACAATGTAGCCATCCCCTGACAATGTAGCCACCCTGTGACAATGTGATGCCCTCTTTTGTTTAATAAAGGAAACAGAGGATATAACTGCCTTTAAAATAATTTTCTTTTTCTCAACTTTTTCTGGTGGTTATAATTCTCATACACAAGCATTGGAAAGTCAGGCAGTGATGGATTTTTGTCTAGATTCTTATTCTCCACTTTCTATGTTTAGATATCTCCTTGTTAGCAGTAAATAATATCTGGGCTTGTTTCTTTGCTCTGCCTGTCTCTCTGTCTCTGTGTACATGTGTGTGCACGTGAGCGCTTGCTGGAAGAAATTGAAGAGGAGCTGTCTTTGCTACTATGGCCTTCTACTTCTTAAGTCCTCTCTTTTCCTCAGAATTTCCCATCTTAGCCCAGCACACTTATCTTCCTGCATGTTTGCCGTCCTCTTTGAAGTGTCCAGCTCTCAGGCTCCCCGTCCATTTGCCAAGCCTTTCTTTCTTCCTTGTCTCTAGTCCTTCTGCTGCCCCCTGCTCCTCTTGTCCTCCGCTCAGTTTGTACACTTGGAGTAACTTACCACTGCTATTCTGATCTGTTGCGTAGTTTTGTTTTGTTTTTTAACTAGCCATCAAAGAAAACAGACAACCCAAAAAAGACAGGCCAAAGAGACTTTTGAGACCTCCTAATATTTGGTGGTGACTTACAAAGAGTATTCTTACATGGTGGTGATTACAACTTACATTTTTTTATTTGAACATATTCTTCATTTCCTGATTCCACCATTGCTGATGAAAAATATTCTAGAACTGTCTGATGTCCAATTTTCTGTCTTGCTTATATTTAATTAGTGTTTGTTTCTGTTGTTATACTACCTGATGATGCTATTGGTGCTGCATTATTATAATAATACACTATTGCAGTCTTATTTTCTCTTAAGTAGTACTTAAAAGGACTCCAAGTTTTCTCTAACCAAAAGAACACGAGGATTTTAGTGTAGCACAAGAGAGGTCACCATTCTTCCTGCTCAGCTGGTTGTCCTGGATTCTCTTAGACTCCAGGGTAAAATTATGGTCAAGATTAGAATGCACTGCCCAGAGGCGGCAGGCTGCGGTGGGAGTGGGGCTAGTCTCACATTTGACCGGTAACAGGGAGAGAGCGCGTCCTGGACAAGCCCTTTGCAGCGTCTCCACTTGCCTCTAGTCTGCCTTCCTGTCAGCATGCATGTCACACCTTCTGAATTTCTGTATTTGTATTGAGCACCTGAAACTTTTAAATGGAAGGTTTTGGCCAGGGTCAGACAATCTTCTGCTGAAAGCTATAGACCTAAAGAACTAACTAACCCCAAGTGGCTGTTCGATGAAACAAAATAGCTTTTACCTCAGTGGGTGTCTGTGACATTGAGGGATTTAAATAGGATAGCTACCAAACAGATACTGCACATTTTACACGTATGAGCCCATTGAATTATCATGATAACTTTATGAGAGACAGTGTTCTATACATTTATTTCTCACATTTTACCGAAAAGGGAACAGAGGACTTAATGTCTCTAAGGTAATAAATAACTAGTATTGGTGAGCATTGGCATAGCTGGAGCTTGAACAGTAGAGCGGTGCTCCTCCAGCTCTGAAATCCTAATATGCTAAGGCGGAGGGAACACCAGAGCACCCTTCTCAGAGGCTGATCCTGGATACACAGTATTCTACCCTCTAATAATGTCTGTATTTCTACTTTTTCTCATTTTGAGTTTCATTGCAGAAATGAGTAAATCAGAATGTTTATTCAGGATCTCTATTACAGTTTTAAAATGTGATGACTACTAACACAGGAACTCAAAGAATACATTTTGAAATAGCATGCATTTAATTGACATTGCTTAAGTGAGTTCCTTGGATGCAGATGTCAGAGTAGATTTTATGATTTTTTTTTTTTTTTGCTTTGCTGCCAGACTTTAAAAGAACTACAGAGGAAATATTCAAGGTGCAGTCAACTCTCAGTTATTTATGCTAATAAGAGTACAGAAAATATAATTAATAATTGGCTTTGGACTGTATTTAGAAATGCACTATCAGATACAAAGCCTGCTCAGGCCGGGCAGTGGTGGCGCATGCCTTTAATCCCAGCACTTGGGAGGCAGAGGCAGGCAGATTTCTGAGTTCGAGGCCAGCCTAGTCTACAGAGTGAGTTCTAGGACAGCCAGGGCTACACAGAGAAACCCTGTCTCGAAAAAAAAAAAAACAAAAAACAAAAAAACAAAAACACAATAACAACAACAAACACAAAACAAAACAAAACAAAAAACAAAGCCTGCTTAGGACTTCTAGATCTGGCTTTTTGTTATGAACTTGGTATCTGGAGGAAAGAAGAAGCTGAAGAATATTTTTAAAAACTTCTTATTTGTGTATATGGGTGTTTTGCCTGCATGTGTGTGTACCTCTTATATACGTGGAACCTGAAGAGGCCAGAAAGGCCACTGGATCCCCTGGAACTGGAATTATAGACAGTTGTGAGCTGCCATGTGGGTGCTGCGAATTGAACCCAGGTACTCTGGAAGTGCAGCCAGTGTTCTTAACTGCTGAGTCATCTCTCCAGCCCAAGCTACAGGATACTTCTAATGGTGCTTTTCAGGTCAAGAGGGAATTTCTGGCTGAGTGTGGTGGTATAGGCCTATAATTCCAGAACTCAGGAGACTTAAGCCAGTAGAATTATGAATTAGAAGCTAACCTGGACTCCATAATAGAGTCAAAGCCAGCCTAGGCTATTTAGTGAGACTCTGTCTCAAACAAAGAAACAAAGTAAAATCAACAAAACAAAAAAGAGTCCTTTGTAATTATCTGTAAAGTAGATGTGTGTGTTCTATATTTCATGTAGAAATAGAAAAAGTTAAAGTTCAAATTCGTAGGTGTTTTTGTACTAATAAGAATTAATAAATGAACTGTGTTTCAACTGTGGCCCCATCATCTCTGCAGTGCCCTTCAGCAGATTCTGTGGGCAGGTACTTTTCTAATTTATACTAAAGTGTGTGCAGATCATTTTCTTTAACAATTAGGCAGTTTACTTTTCATACAAGATTAAAAATATTTCTAGAGAGCAAGGTGGTGGTAGTTCAGGTCTTTAATCCCAGTACTTGGGAGGCAGAGGCAGGCAGATCTCTGATTTCGAGGCCAGCTTGGTCTACAGAGGGAGTTCCAGGACAGCCAGGGCTACACAGAGAAATCTTGTGTGAACACACACACACATGCATACATACACATATACATACATACACATACATGCATATATATGCATACACACATATGTATATACATACACATATACATACATATATATATACATACATACATGATTTCACTTATTTTTAAAGAAATTCTTTGCATTTTGTTCCCTTGAAAAGAGTGTTTTGGCCCTTTGTGGGTTTTGTTTTTCTTCCCTTCAGTTGGTAAATACAATAGAGGGAAATGTTATAAATGGACACTGTATTATTATTACACTATTGGCATCCAGAAATGGTGGGAAGGTATTGTAGAGAAGAATGTGAGAATAGTATTCATTTAATTTACATAGTAATTTTCTCCCAAGAAGCTAAAGTTGATTCCCAAATTCTTGCCAGCCAGATAAGAAGAGGTAACATTTTACAGAAAATACACGGAGGGTCAGCTGAGGACAGAAGTGCACAGAGGCAGAGCCACTGTGCTTTACAGGACACGGAAGAGAAATGTCGAGGCTGGAGAGAAGGCTCAGAGGTTAGGAGCCCTTGCTGAGGACCCTGGCTCCCATATGGCAGCTCACAGCTGTCTGCAACCCGGATTCCAGATCTGACATCTTCTGGCCCCTGCAGGCATCAAGTATACATGTGATGCATGTATACATGCAGGGATACATGCAGGGAAAACACACATACACATGAAGTGGTCATTTAAAAACCTTTAAAACAATAAAAGTAAGAGTCTATTTTTATTTTATTGTTTGATTGTTTGAGACAGGGTAGCCCTTCAGTTAGACCTTGTGTACTCCTACCCCAGGGGAGGCTTCTTATTAGGCCCTCAGGCATAATCGCTTCTACACCAGACACTTTCTTCTCTTAGTCCCCCAAGTGCCATCCCTGAGTATCAAACAAGCTTTGATGAGGCCGTCCTCCGCTGTTCATTTGTAAGCCTCCTTGTTCTCTCTGTGGTCCATATCTCCTGTCATGATTTATTTTTCTTTTCCAAATCATTGTCTCTCATGACAGTTTATTTTTCTAGTTACCTGTCTCCTCTTAGTAAACTATGAATGCTATGAAAACAGATTTTCCCCCCGCTTTTGTTGAAAGCCATATCTCTAGAAACCATGCCTTATTATATTAGGTAGAGTCTTGGCAATCAGTGTTTGTAGTGAACATAAGTAACTCCGAGCTGAGAGATAACTCTTGGACAAAATGGGTTTATCTCATAGTATTTTAATTGTTTTGACTTATTAATGGCCAACTATTTCTTTCTTTCAAAATCAACCATGGCTAGCTCTCAGGAATATATTTGATGTGTTCCTTTATGCAACATTTTACTGTATTTGTTTCTTAATTAATTGATTGACTCTGGAGATGGATTCCAACCATGCTAAGTAAGCACTCTTTCACTAATCTACGTTTCTGGCCCTACTTAGCACTGCCTTGTCTGTGTGTTTGTTTGCTTATTTGGTTGTGAGTGGTTTTAGTTTTGAGACATGGTCTCACTATATAGCTGTGGTGAGCCTGGAGTTTCCTGTATATAGCAGGTTGGCCTTGAACTTGTTGCTATCATTCTACCTCTACTTCCCAAGGGCCAGTATTACCAAACCCAGCTCCTGACTCAGCATTTATTTCGTAGATAGTTCAACCATTGCTTCTTAGGAAATTCTGGTTTTCCAAGAAGGAGTATTGGATACTGAGTTTAAACCTTTGATTATAGAACATTAACATGTATCCACAGGACCTCACCTTCTTAGTTCTTAAACTTATGTTTCCTAATACTAGTTTTGAAATACCCTAAAGCAGAGTTTTTTCCTGCCTCTGTGTGTCTGTCTGTCTGTCTGTTTCTGTGTGTTGCTAGGGATTGAAGCCAAGACTTGGTAAGCAAGTATTCTCCTAACTGAGCTCGGTATTCACCTCCAGACTTGCGGGGTTTTTTGTTTTTTTGTTTGTTTGTTTTTTGGTTTTTCGAGACAGGGTTTCTCTGTATAGCCCTGGCTGTCTTGGAACTCACTCTGTAGACCAGGCTGGCCTCAAACTCAGAAATCCGCCTGCCTCTGCCTCCCAAGTGCTGGGATTAAAGGCGTGTGCCACCACTGCCTGGTAGACTTGGTATTTTTAAATATAAGACTTACTAACTTATTTGTTTTTAAATAACAGATAAGCTACTGAACATGAAGTAGCTAATCTAAGCATTATAGTTCAAGGGAAAATTTGTCCCATGATTTTTAGTATCTTAGAATTTGTGTTGAATTTGCAAATTTTAGGAACACCAAAATGATTTAAAATTGTAAGCCTACAGGCAATATTATTTCCCAAGATAGCAAGTTAGATAATGTAAACATTCTGATCCCTGAATTAAAACACTTCAATGTAGTGTAGTTCTTCAATTGTCTATTTTTATGTGTACACTACTTGTGTAGTGAGAGAAATGACCATAATAAAAGAACAATTTTAAGTTGAATTATCAGATACTTGTTAACACCACTGAGGACCCAATAGGACCTTGTACATACTAGGCAAACCATCAGTTTTGTGCAAGCAGATATCTGGAAAGTCTGCTGCTGATGCTTGTAACTACATGACAGTTGAGAAAGACTGTTGTCACCGTTGTCTGTAGAGTACTTTGGCTGAAATAAGAGGCCTTGTGTTTTATGTCTGCTTTATTTGCTGTTTCCTAAAATGTGCATGCAGATGTTCATTCTTTGTTGTTGTTTTTCTAAAAACATTTTCTGTAGTCTGGTCAATTAACCACTGTAAAGGAAACTCTGGATGGTCCAGGTTCATGTGCTCTTACCCACGTGTTCCACGGTCTTTCTCTCATGTTCTCATGGCCACTTCTTGTTTACCCTCCTGAAGAGCTTTGTAGCCCCATGCTGGAATCGAGGTCTACTACTATAGCATTTTCAGTTGCTACAGTAAACAGTCTGGCTGTGGGGCTGGGGGAGGGTAAGCATCAGGCATTTCACCTGGAAAATCGTCAAAGTTCAAGGTAGAATACTTGAACCTACTCCGTTCTTTTCATTTCACAGATGAACGACTGAATCCAAGAAAATTAATGTTTGTCAGCCACAGAACTGGTATATTTCCCTGTGGTATTTTTAGCCAAGTTTATTCATTTTAAACAATGTGTTGTCTTTGCTGAAAATGAAAAAAAAAAAAAAAACAAAAAACAAAACAGAGAGTCTATTAAGAAGACAATTTAGCTGGACATGGTGACATGTAATTCTAGAATTGAGAAAATTCAGACAGGAGAACTGCTGAGTGTTCAGGGCTAGCCTAGGCTATGTAAAAAGTTTGAAGCAAACCTGAGCCACATAATAAGACCCTCTGTCAAAAATACCCCCCCCCCAATTTATTTTTAAATAAGCTGGTATGGAGGCTCATACCTGTGATCCCAGGACTAAAGGAGGCTGGGTCAGGTTAGCCAGGTAAACAGTGAGATCTTGTCTCAAAAACAGCAGCAACGCAACAGAACCAGGGCTGGGGAGACACTCAGCAGTTAGGTGTACTCTTACAGACCACCTAGTGCAGTTTCCAGCACCCACATGGCAGCTGTGACTCCAGTTCCAAAGGAACTGATAGACTCTTTTGACTTCTGAGAGGACCAGGCATGCATAGACATATATACTGGCAAGCACTTATACACATAAAAATAATATTTTAAAAAGCAATGATTGATTGACTTTTAAAAGATATAGCTCAGTGGTACAGGACTTGTCTTGTATGAAAATGGTCCTAGTACCACAAGGGAAAAATCATTCTATCTGTCTCTCAGTCATCTATCTGTGGTAGACTGGTAGTCTTGTACTCAGGAGGCCAAGTGGTCTATAACCTGGATCAGTCATCTGAAAGAAAGATCCTCTTGGAAATCTAGGGTGAGAAAACTCATCACAGGTAGCTATGCTGGCTTCTCTGGATGCTAACAATGGTGGTTCCCCTCCTGTGCCTGTATGCTGTGGGCCTAGAGGAAATCACAACACAGCACCTTACCCTAGTCCAACTAAAGAGAAGCATCTTAAACAGCAGAAAGGACAGCATGTGGTGAATGGCAGAGGAAAGTTACAGGTGTGAAAGCTCAGAGCTCCAGTTTTTATTTTCTCCAGAGCTGGTCAAAACGACTGTAGTAGGCTGGGCGTATGGGTCAAGTAGTAGAGCACTAGCCTAGCATCAGGAGGCCCTGGGTTCAGGCCTAGCACCACAAGTAGGTAAATAAAAGTGAAAACAGAATTAAACAAAATGAAAGAAAATTACTATGGCAACTGAGCCTTGAGTTCCATGTGATTGAAGCAAAACAAAGTAATATTAGGTTTTAACCCAAGCAACTTTAAGAAGCTGAAAGATGGAGAACGGCTGTCCCCCGGGTTGGTGAGTCACAGTGTTTCCCACACAGTCCTGCATGGTTGAGCTTTTCAGCAGTGTTCTCTTTAGAAGTCCAGATAACTAAACATGCTGGCTGTCATTCAGACTGCAAAGTTTCTAAAATGTACAAGAAGTTCTGTTGATACATTTAGCTTTAAATGGAATTCTATATAGTAGAAACTTTGAGTGAATAATCTTGAGTGTTTTGGTTTTGAGTCTTTAATCCCTGAAGGGCATTCCATGGAGGAAAAAAAAATAAGATTTATTATATGGAAAGTAAAGTATTTGGATACATCTCCATTTAACATTAATGTTGTTAATAATAATAACGACAACAATGATTCTTCATATTAACAGCTGTTTGTTTGAGAGGTAGTCTTATGTACCCCAGGCAGGCCTTGAATTCCTCATGTAGCCAAAAATGATCTTGGTGTTGATTCGATTCTTCTGTCTCCATTTTCCAAGTGTGAGGTTTTGAGATATACAGTATTATACCTGTCTTTATGAGGTGCTGGGATGGGACCCAGGACCTAGTACATACTAGGCAAACATTCCACCAACTGAAGGGTGTACCTGACACAAGACTGGTTTTTAAAAAAAAAAAAAAAAAAAAAATAGTTGATTTTAGCTTTAGTTGTATGTTCATCCCTTTCTCTAGAATATGTTGATTTTAGTATAATATGAGAGGTCTATCAATGTAATAACCTGCTATAACATTAATAAACCATAATGGTATGCACACATTTAGATTATTATTAGATTTTCTCATTAGATTATTTGGGACCACTTAGGTGCTTCCTGTGGGTACATACAAAGTATATGTGTATGTGTGTGTATGTGTGTGTGTGTGTGTGTATGTGTGTGTGTATGTATGTACATATATGCCTTATGACTATTTAAAAAGTAAAAGTAGGGTGGATGTAATAAGCTGTAGTCTTAGCACTTGGGAAGTGAAGGCAAAGAGTTTCTTCACTGAGTTTCAGGCTAAGCTGTATAATATAGTGAGGTTCTGTCTCAAACAAACAAGATGCCTAAAACGACAATGCAGGAGCCTTTAAATTTGTCGTCGTTGTTGTCATCATCATCATCACCACCATAGACACATGCATAATATATGCTAGATTTTGAGATTGATGCCTGTAAATCCCAGTGCTTGGGAACCAGAGGCAGGAGGAGGATTAGGAGTGCTTGCCTGCATATATGTTTGTGTTCCATGTGCATGCCTGGTGCCACAGAGGGCACTGGTTCCCTAGAGCTAGAGTTTTAGACAGTGCTGAGATGCCATGTGAGTGCTAGGAACTGAACCTGTCTCTTAACCACTGAGCCATCTTTCCAGCCACTTAAAGGGACATATCTCATGTATCTATCTGTTTGTCCATCCATCCATCTGTCCATCCATCCATCCATCATTTTTGCTTTGAGACAAGGTCTCACTCTGTAGTCCAGGCTAGCCTTGAACTTGTACCAATCTTCCTGCTGCTCCCACCTCCCAAGTATTAGAATTATAGGTGGTTTCTCCATGCCAGAAGTATTTAATTCTTTTATCTGAGGTAAAATATGTAGTAGATGCTGCAAAACAGAAAACAAAAACCACCCCAAATCAGATTAAATTAAAGTCTCACGACAACTTTGTAGCAGAGTGTCAGAGTGACGGCCCCTGTCTTCTGGTCCTGTTCTGTGCTTACATCTGTTAGCACAGAGAGAAGTGAGACTGTCTCTGTGTTTCAGATTTTACAGTTCCTTTTGTTGAACTGAGGACCTTGATGCTAAAAGTCATCAAAGCTGTTCCCAGCCCCTGTGATGGAACCATGTTGAACTCAGATCACTAAGCAATGCCTGGGAGACTCTAACTAAATCTTAAGAAAGATCTGGAAGGCCCAGAGATAACCTAGAACCAGATGGTCAGAAGAAGTATGAATCTGGGCTCTAAAAACTGTGTGAGCTTGAATTAGTATTGACAAGCTGAATAAGTGTGCAAGAACTAAGGTTTCAGAGCAGTTGGTACGTGTTTTATGCTCTGGTTTGTAAGCTTTTTAGGAGGATGGGAATCCGGTCAGTTACTGTGCCTTGTTCCTAAACCGTGACTATCTTTCTGTGGTGTGTCCCTAGAAAACTTCCGCCTGCAAAAAAAAAAAGGTGGTGGTGGGGCTGCTATGAATTTTCTGAGGTCCCAAAGTAGACACAAAAGCGCCTTCTTAGAGCCCAGTCAGCGGAGGGAGGCAGCTTGTACAGGCAGGCCTGTGCCTCTCAAAGACTGGGAGTCAGAGTCTTTCCCCAGGGGGTTTCCAACTAGTTTGCACTTCAGAAAAATCTTTTCTTTCTCCTGCTGGTCACGCCCTGCAAAGAATTTTCTTCTAACCAAAAGAAAAAAAAAATGTTTTATAATCAAAGATCCTTGTCCTTAGTTGTTGGACATCAAAGGAAGTTTGGAGAAGACTGGGAGATTATTTGAGCGCCCAGAATTTATTTTGAATGCAAACTTGCAACATTAGCAAGTGCCCCAAAGCACGTACTTAGAGCTGGAGAGAGCCCTTAGGACTATATCTTTATCCATCCTTGCTTAGCTGGGAAGGTACAAATGGGTTGAGGTCCTCTGTCTGTGAGCTTGGACTTATCCCAGGAATGTTGGGGTTTTGAGCTGCTGACTTACTGGAAAAGGCCACCCACCCTATGTCTCTGCTATTTTATAACCTTGTGTTTGGAAAATATTGGGTACTGTGGAGAAACTTCAACAACAAAATCGTCCATTTTAACCTTCATTGCTTCAACTCTTGGGAACTTGGTGTTTCTGGGCAGTCGATGACATCACCAGGTTTTGGGAGTCACATTCTCTGCATTTCCCTATTGTCTCTGAGGAGTTGTGATGTCACTTTCTCCCACAGAGGAAGACCTCGGCACCCTGAGGGCCTGAACTCAGGTCTTGGCAGGTAAATGAAGGAGGAACTTGCCCTTAGATTTCAAGTGAGTGAGTCAGGTGCAGAGAGATGTGGCTGTGGTCAGCGCCATCATAGCTGCCACATCTCATTAGTCATCTGTCGAGAACTGAGACTATAGACTACAGAACTCTTTTTCTGGGTGAGAACAAAGATTCACTTAATAGTTCAATTTTTATGGTTTTGACACCTATAGGACATTATTTTCTGAACTTTCTGCTCCCTCTTGACTGCCCATCTTTTAATCCAGGAACTTTCTAAGTTTCTGAAAACCCTTTATATTAACCATTTGCTTTCCTAGAAAAGATTAACAACATCAACCAAAACAGAGGGCTGAAATGAAGGGCGAAGAATCTGGTGACTCTACCAGGGCCAAGTACAGTGTTACCTGAATCTTAGTTCTGCGGTTGGGAACCGAAGAGTGTTTGCCCTCCGAGGCAGAGTGGTGGTTGGAAATCAAATTCCAGGAGCCCCCAAAAATGCTCAGTTTCCAATAATGGCAGTTACCAGTGCCCCCCACAGGGATTCTATGAGCACTCTGAGAGCTTTCTTGTGGTGGCCTTGTGGTTTAAAAAGGCATCATCAGTTAGAAAGGTCTCCCCTGGAGACAAACCTCAGAGAAACATCACTTGTCTATCTTTGCCACTAAAAATAATCTTGTATGGTTTTATTCTTTTCTGAAGTAACATGCTATATAGTTTTGTGGGTTTTTTTTTTTTGGAAAGTCTTTTTCACAGACTCATCAACAGACTAGTCTCAAAAGTTTTTTAATTTTTACTTTCTTTGAGTATATATGTCATGCACGCATTATATGCTGCAGGTGTGGGAGTCCTGGGGCAAATACAAAAGAGAGACTATACCCTGAAACTGTAGTTATAGGCAGTTGTGAGCCACCAATGTGGGTGCTGGCAACAGAACTTAGGTCCTCTGGAAGAGTAGCCAGTCTTAACCACTGAGCTATCTCACCACCCTTCTCAAAGAATTTAAATGCACTAGCTTGCTCTAGAACAGTAATGCAGACTCTGAAATAAATGGGATTTACCAGTTTATTCTACTTAGCAGTGGAAACTTACCTATTCAAGATCAGTCTATAGTCTGATGAACACAGCTGACAGTGATGGAGGAAGCGTGGCAGGGTGGGTCACGTTATATGTGGATGGGAGAAACAAATCAGTGTCAGAAAAAAAAAAGGGCAGAGGAAGGGAGGGAGGGAGGAAGGAAAGAAGGAAGGAAGGAAGGAAAGAAGGAAAAAGAAATGTTATGTCAAGGCATGAAATTCCAGGAGACAGGAAAACCTACTGAGAACATTAGCATTGACATTTGGAGGGTGTAGTGGCCCACACCTTTAATCCCAGCACTCAGGAGGCTGTGACAGGAGGATCTCAGTGAGTCTGAGGCCAGCCTGGTCTACTGAGTGAGCTTCAGGCCAGCCAGGGCTACACAGAGAGACCTTGTTTCAAAACAACAACAACAATAGCAACAAAACCCCAAACCCAAACAAACAACCTTGACTATTCATGTATTATTAGATTATATAGAGTTTTTAAAAACTATATGAGGTTCTTATTAGTAAAATTTACTGACAATAAGAATTCTTCTAGTCTAAATTAAGACCTAGAAAATTAAACTACGAGGAGGGTAATTAATCTGCAGCTGACTTCATGTTCACGCTCTTATTTCTCCTGAGTTGTACACGTGAACCAAATGAATGTTGTTATATAAAATGCTTATATTTTCCAAGTACTATCTATCATTCCTCAAGGTGTGGGGTAAGATACCACATTTTGTTTTCATTTTTGTTGTTTTCTAAAGGGAAATTTGAGGTGGAGGCTGTCTGGCAGGTTTCCACACTTCCGCCGTACCACCTGCCCTGGCAGAGACAATGGCATCAAAAGTCACCGTCTTTACGACTGCACCTGCCTCGTGAATGCTGCCAGGAGATCTGATTTTTCTCCTGTAGCTAAACTACCCTGAAACTGTAATAGTTCCCGACACCCAAACAGTGGGTGCATGGCATGTCCTCATTTCCAGAGGACCAGGAAAGAGCCAGTTCTCCCACTGACGACTTGTGTAGGTTTTGGCGAAGCATTTGGTGATCGTTACATTGTTTATCAAGTGAAGGAGGTGCAACTTTTATGGTTTTCTGATGTCTACCTGGTTTTCAAGACTTCTGTAAGGATCTACCAATGGTTTCGAATCAAGTGATAACTTGATATTTGAAACTTATCCCTGCAATTCTGCATCTAAAGAAATTGAGGGAGAACAATCTATCCAAAAGATAGATAGAGGAGACACATTCCAGCGTGAGGCCACCATGTGGTGCACTCGGTGAGAAGCTGCGGGATGCTCTTGCTGCTTTCCCAGCAGTGCACTTTCTCTACTTGGCCACCAGATAAAAGCTCTTCAATTAGCCAGTTGTTTAGGAGGTAACAAAACAATCTCATGAATATTTTTTTCTTTTAAATTATCAGAGTGTTTCTTGGGTTCCTTTCAGGGCAGAATTACCTCCTTTGCTTTTCATTTTTGTATATAACTGGAAACATGCTAGCCTAAGAACACAATTTCTATCACCAATCAAATATTTGAAGATAATATGCCCCCTAAATGGTGCTACTTGCACAGTACCCCCATCTAATGATACACTATGACAATAAGGCACAAAGGGTGCTCTGCAGTAACGGAGGACGTCCTTCACTGAACAGAGCTCTGGGGCCCCTTTGCTTCAGTCTCATCTCTGATCTTGTGTAGCTTCGTGACCTCAAGGAAAATTGCTTAACCTCTGTGAGCTGTGTCCTCTTGAGTGAAGTAGGGATGATGGTAAATGGCCTGCCCACCTAGAAAGAAAGAATATGGGAGATTTATCTTTGAAGATTGCACATGCAAAGCAGTATTACTAATAGCAGTTAGACTTGGGCTACTTCTCAGTCATTTGATAACTGTCAGAAGAATTAAAAAGTATGGGAATTATTTAGAGACGGCTAACTTACTTGGTATTATCCCTAAATAGCTATCTAGGCTATTGGTGTTTTAATGTGGCTGCAAAGATAAAACTTTAGCTTTAAACTTTTATGGATCAAGGGATTGATTAATGTTCCAGTAGTTCCAGTAGTCCAAGAGGCAGTGGCTTGGAGAATGACTAACTGTGAGTTCTGGGGTGGGGACTTAAGTTCTGCATCTGTCTTAGTTGTGCTGTAGTGAATCACTTCTCTGCCCTGGACCTTTGTACATGTGGCCAATCTACACTGGTGAGCCATGAGCATCTGTTCACGGTCAGTAAGCTGACCGTGACCACCAAGCAGAAGCGCTCGCTCGGCCTCTCCACTTGGTAATCAGAAGGGTCCCGGCATTGCACTCACGTAACACTCCCTCCTTCCCACTCTGGTCTTTTAGAGCGATGTATCTCATTGCTTTGAACCAACTGCTTAGAATCCTGTGCAGCTTGGCTGTAAGGCATTTGGGATTGTGATGGGCTAACTTATCCAGTTCATTATGCCGTACTGGTCCCGACATGTCTTCTGAGGCTCAGCAGATAAAATTCTATCTCCTGCTCAGAAAATATCTCTACAGCCCTCGAGCCTCATCCCAGAAGAGTCAGATGAAAATAGGGACAGAAGCAGAGTCCTAGTTACAGAACCATCAAATGTCTGAAGCACTGACACTTTTTTTAGGTGAAGAACATTCCAGTAGCCATCCCTGAGACCGGTCTTCTGTGGGGTGAAAAGTCAATGTTCTGTAGTTTTACCAACGTGAAGCCTGTTCCCCAAATAGGTAGATAATGGGATAAAGGGAATGACAGGCTTCCTGGTCTTTTCTACTTATTTGTTCTCTGTCATGATTAAACACACACAGCCTATAACTCAATTACCTTTATTAACCTTTCAGCACTAGCCTGGCATCATCATGTACTTCAATCACCAGGACAAAACAGCGGGAGTTAGGAGAGGAGGTGGGCGGGGAAGGGTAGAGGGGACAAATGTTTTCCTTATTACTAGTTTTAAGTAACATCCTTCCTCTCTGAAGACACTTCTGAGAGAAAACTGTTTTCTTCCCAAGGCCTAATAAAGATTAGTGATCGAGGTTTGCAAAGCATTTGAGGCTCTTTGAAACGAAGGCTGGGAGACACTCAGCATCAGTTGTCATGGAAAAGGAAAGCCTAGCGTTGGGTCCGTTCCAGCGGCCTTGTTTGATGTCCCTTTCTGACCTTTACCTCTTGATATCTTTATACATTTATTGAGGCTGTTGGACAAAGTCTTGAGATCCTAAACCATAGGGTGTTAAGAACGTAAGAATGGATGGCCGCTAGCCCTCTGCTTCTTATTATTTTTGTTTGCTTTCTTTTAGGGGGCAGGGTTTTGCTACACAGCCCAGCCAGCCTGAAAGCCAAAACCCCATGCTCTCCTCCTGAGTGCTGGGATTACAGGAGGTGCCACCAGGCCTGGCTAGCCTCCAGGTCTATGCGTGGAATTTTTTAAAACATTTTTTTTTCTCTGTCTTTAGATACCTTGCTGTTCCGGTTTGCTAATCCTAGTGGCAAGGTTAATTTAATCTGTTCATTCGAAGCTTTGTGTCCCATTGTTAATAATCTGTGAACTGAGGTTTCATAGGAAATTTTTCATTAAATAAAATAAATATGCTACAAAAGTAAAGCAGATACTATGTTAACTAGAATGTCTGTATATTGTGCTTATGCCCTACAGATACATTAAAAGGAAGAAGCAGGACATAACATCAGAATCTCCTGGGCAGCCTCTAAGTCTAGCCCATTGTTCCATGTTAAGAATGCCCATGATATGATCCTTGTAGTGTCAAAAAACATACAGAGTAAGTTATGTATAATATAACTTACTTAGGCAAGAAAAATACACTCATAGATTTTAGAAAGGGGTTCAAAACTACAAATTGAATTTAAAAGTGCTTCCTGGTTTTTAAACAGGTATATAAATCAAAATATTATCATTAGTCAGGGACCTGTGTTAATTAGAATATCCTACTCCCTCACTAGCAAGTGTACCTGAGAATCAGAATCATCTTTTCTGCGTGTGTCTCTCTGTGTGTCTCTCTGTGAATGTTTGTCTCTCTTCTGCTGAGGATGGCATCAGGACCAGCGCGCTCCTGCTCAGTTATATCTGAATTATGCACATCATCCTTTTCCATCTTCTTCTTTTCTTCCTTATACTCATTTTTTAAATGTTGTTCATTGCTTTTAGGCTTGTGGTGTTGCTGTGTTTTACACAAAGGGGTGTGTCCTTAATAGTCCTAATCGTTTGTTTTAAAATGTTAGGTGATTAGGTGATTATCCTACAGTAACATTTGCTTATCTACACACACACACACACACACACACACACACAACACACACACACACACACTTTTCAGTTGAGTTTGGTTGGTTGGTTTTTGGGTTTATTGTTGTTGTTTTGAGACCAGGTCTCATTGTGTAGCCTTGACTGACTTGGAACTCACTATGTAGGGTTAAAACCACCTCAAACTCTTAGAAATCCTCCTGCCTCGGCCTCCCTACTGCTGGGATTAAAGGTTTTTGCTACCAGGCCTGACCTGATTTCATTTGCTGAGGCAGAGTCTTGTGTATCCCAGGCTGCCCTGACAGTTACTGTGTAGCCGATCTTGAACTCCTGTCTCTCCTGCACCTGCCTCCTGAGTGCTAGGGTCACCGGCAACACAGGCATGGGACGGATGAACTCACTTCTCCTCAAGCTTCCAGCAAAGAAGTAATAATACTGGATCTTTCCATTGGAACCGAAAGAACTCACGTTCTACAAGACCCTAAAGCCAAGGGTGGATGTATTTTGGCCCTGACTGATGGGAAACTGTTTGAAATTGTCATCATAGTCAACTTTACACCAAAGCAACTATGACTCTACCATAGGAATATATATTTGAAAACAATAAAAAAGAGTACCTTGAACATAAACCTATAAACACACATGTATTGCTGGGCAGTGGTGGCGCACGCCTTTAATCCCAGCACTTGGGAGGCAGAGGCAGGCGGATTTCTGAGTTCGAGGCCAGCCTGGTCTACAGAGTGAGTTCCAGGACAGCCAGGGCTACACAGAGAAACCCTATCTCGAAACTCCCCCCCCCCCCGGCAAAAAAAAAAAAACCAGACACACATATATTTACATGTATTTGTAGAGAAAATAAATAACTCCCCACTTTGGTGTTTTGAGACAGGATTTCACTCTTAAACCAGGCCTAGAATTGATGTAGCCCAGGCTGACCTCCAACGTTTTGAGATCCTCCTTTCTCAGCTTCCGAAGTGCTGGGATTATGCTGAGATTACCATGCCCAGTTTAGAGACTGTTTATGTATATGTATACATAGGTAGATACATAGATACATAGAGTTTTGTTTGAGATCGTGTTTTGTGTATCCCAGACTATTTGCTAGGATGACCTTGAACTTATGATCCTCTTGCCTGCCCCCTCCCAAGGGTCGAGATTAAAGGCTTGTACCACCACATCTGGTTTTATGCTGTGCTGGGGAAATCAAACTCAGGACTTCATGCATGCTGGACAAGCACTCTACCAGCCAGAACATAAATTCTAAAAGCTTAATTTTCAACCCTTTTAGGGGAAACTGCTTCCCTTAAACTCTGTCTGGACTGGTCTCAAAACAGCTGCACGTAGAGATGCTACTGCTATAGAGTTAGTTATCTGTCCTTGGAAAGTTTGCCTGGTGAGACAGAGATTGATCACATGCAAAATAGATGACCCTTTAACCACCTCTGGTTCCTTTCCTCAAGTCCCTTCTCCTACTCATAATTTTAGCTAATTTCACAAAGTCTCTCCCTAGGCTTTGTCTCTCCCTCGGCTTTGCTTGTTCTCTCCTCAGTTGTGTTGAATTTTAACCTGCGCCACAATTCCTCTTCTTGCACCAGGCCCCTTGTCTCAAGTTTCAGTAAATGCTTTTAAATGTTGAGTGAGTTGGTGCGATGCTGCTATGGCTCCCATGGCTGTTTCTCTGTAGGCTACAGTACCATGCAACTGCACTGCACGCTGCGCGGCCTGCTGACCTATGTCTTCCCTCTCTTCATCAGATGAAGGGTTACATTTCAGGGAAAGTTAGACAAGACAGCCCAGGACAGAGAAGAACAGAAATGGCAGCCTCTGTGGTTTTGGAAGGCCGCTTTCTGGGGGACTTCCCAGTGAAATGCTGAAGTATGACGTCATCCGGATGTAGTTTTTCTCAGTAGCTGTTTGTAAGCAGCAGTTCCTGCAATCATCTAGAAAAGGTTTAGTTAGAACAACCTTTCCCTTTTCAAGGGTAGATCCAGCACCTCTCTTCCCCACCCCTCTCTTTCTCTCTCTTCCTCCCTTCCTCCCCCTCTCCTTCTCTCCCCTCTCCTCCTCTTTCTCTCTCTCTGTCCCTTCCTTTCCCTCTTCCCTCTCCCCCATCCTCTCCCCCTCCCTCCCTCTCTCTTTATTTCTCTTGAGTTTAACACTAGATCTTTAAAGTGAGAGGTGTTACATATTTCAAAAGAACATCTTACAAACTCTCATGTTTTAAAGATTTCCAATTTTATTGCCATAATAGATTTACTTGGCATGGAATTCTGACCGTCTATAGAAGCACAAGTGTATGGAATGATAAACTGCCCTTCACAAAAAAAAAAAAAAAAAAAAAAAAAAAAAGAGGTAGCTTGAGAGCTGTTGCAATACCGTAGGCTTAAATACATCTCAGTGGGGAGCTAGATCTATCATCTGGCACAGCACTGAGATTTGTGTGTGTTTAAAGGTAGAAAACTTACCATTATCCCAGACTGCCTCATTGACCATGTTCTTTCTTTAGTCTTTGGATAGACAGGGACTGTTCTCACAGATGTTAATGGCTTTTGCTAAGCCCTTACCTTATATTGTTTCCCCAAAATAACTAAGGATCCTGTTTAATATTTGCTGGGTTTGCTAGTTACTGATGGCAGAACGAGGTTGTGGTAGCAAGCTCGTGAAGAAGGGAATTAGTGCGGTTTATCTATTTGTATATGTTGTCAACCTGTCCAAGCAAACCCATTATATGGAAAACTGATAAGGAGCTCTGTTTTTCTCCTGTTACACTTGCCTGCACAGCACCATGACCTACTTTGGGGAATCTGGGATAGGGTACGGTGTCTGGAATGTCTGTAAAATAGGGGAGCCACTGTGCCTCCATTGATTTCCCCAGCTCTAGAGGAGAGAAGGGATGGGAGGATGAAAGGGCCTATTTTCCCCTAATAGTCCTGAAGTTCAAAGACACAGCTGGTGTCTCAGTGGTGCCAGCACATCTGGAGCAGCACAGTTAGTGGAGAAGTAGCTGTCGCCTGTGCCCTTTCCGTTGTTAGTCTCTGATGTCCCTTGCCGGTCCCTGGTAGATCACTGGCCCAAGTCCTGCCTTTTTGCTGGGCCGCTTTGAATTCCTCTTTACTAATCTGTCTTACCAGTAGAGTTTCTAGGCAGTGGGCAGTAAATGCACACCAAACCTTGTGAGGAAGCTTATTGAAGATTTTGTTTCTGCATCCTTCACAATTACGATGCTAGCGCATTCTGTCTCACTTGACTTCTATTTCTCAAAGAACTTTGTAAGTGATGTCTCACCATTTGTACAAAATTCAACGCACAGCTTTCCATCACTCCTTCTGACATGGTCTTAGACTTGAGGTGTGCCCTCATCCTTCTTTGAGGCTATTTTCAAGAATGATCCAGGGCCAGATTCTAAGGTATTCTCTAGGTTTCTTCAAAAACCCACCATCTCCTTAGAGGTGAGTTTTTGTTTTAACCTTTCAAGCTTACCATCAACTCAAATTATTTTCACAAGTCCAGTGTACCCAAGACTTATTCTTGTATTCTGAAAATCAAACTGACCTTAGCTCAAGAAAGAGTACTCCAGAAGATAGGTGTCCAGAGAATGTCGGGAATGTCTCCCTGAAGCCCCCCAACAATACATAATTGTTTCCATTCAGAGTGTTGTTCACAGGTTGTGGTCCAGGTAAATACATGTTTGAGGACTGGAGTGGCTAAGTGATAGAGTGTGTGCTTAGCGTGCACAAAGCCCTGGGTTTAGTTCCCAGTACCAAGGGAAAAAAAAGAAGCAAAACAAAAGAGTGAGTGTACATGGCGCATAGTGTGGTTCAGAGTGCTTGCATCGTGGTGGTAAAGCTTAAAAATCCAATCCATTAATGAAAACAGTCATGGCAGTCAGGGCATGGTGCTCCCGGCCTGAAATCTCAGCACTGGTGAGGTAGAGATGGGGGACTCAGGAAATCGAGGTCATCCTCCACTGCATAAGGAGTTCAAAGACAAACTGGTCTTTGTGAGACCCCCGTATGAAAAAACAAATAGTCCAAATCCATCTCTCTGCCAGGAAGATAAAGTGAGGAGCGGTTGAAGCTGGAGGGCCTGTCTCCTGCTGCACAGGCTAGGCCACCAGCCGCTCCAACAAGTTAGCACAAAGATAACAAAGTCCTATCCATTGACGCTACAAGGATGTTCAGGTAGACACATGCATCAATCGTGATGGTTGTATTCACATTTAGATAAAAGAGTTGGAGTTGTACTTCACCTCTTTCTTTCTCTGGAACCCAGGGCCTGACCTATGGTGAGCATGGGCTCTACCATTGAGCTACACCCTCAGCCCCCAGAGTTTCTTCTAAGGTAACTGTTTGCTAATGGATTATGTTTTGACATAGGTCCATTAATGGAAACTTTTTGAAAAATCATATAATTTCTCCTTAGATTGTGAGAGAGCTGAGGCAAGAAGTTTTGGAGTGGGTGCCAACTAGTGCCTCCCATAGTGGACCTTAGAGATCTGCCCTCCATGCAGTGGTTGGCATTTACTCCCCTTTCAAATGTATTCAGAGGTCAACAGGTACTTAATAGGTCATCGAGCTTCTCTGGAGTCCATATAGAGGGCTGAAATTAGGCCCGGTGCTCTCTGGTTTGAGTGTTCTTCAGCTGTCTATGTACCCAGAAAGCTTTCCCACCAATGTTGGTGACAGGTCTGTTTTTCCTGTCATAGACTAGCTGGTTTTCATGATCTCTCTTGATGATGTGATTTGTACTCAGTGTGTACTTCCAAAAGCATTCTAACTCTCCCAGACACATGCCAACCAGGCTCTTGGGATTCATCCCAAGAAAGAAGCATCTTAGTTCTTCCTAATTTTATTTACTTTTGTTCTGTTTTTGAGACAAGGTCTTCCTGTACCCTGGCATCCACTTACCAACACCTTCCAAGCACTTAGATTATGGATGTGTACCACCACATCAGGCCTGTTTGGTTTTTGAGTTGGGGGGGGGCTTGCTGCGTAGTCCAGGTATGATGTTGTCTGTGTAGCTCAGGCTGGCTATGACCTTGCAGCACTCATACCGCTTCAGCCCCAAAGTACACTAGGATTGTGGGTAGGCATCACCAATGCTAGGCTGTGGTTTTTTTTTTTTTTTAAGTTCCCTATTCTGTTCTGGCATCAAGGTGATTTTTTTCCCCAGCTTGTACATTGCCCTTTCTGCTCTCTGTCCAGTGTTTTGTATGTGGTCAATTTTTTTTAGGTCTCTTGCCTAGGAACTGTTTACCATATCACATAATATGGATTTTTGTTTCATGTCAAGGATCTTATTTCTCTACCCTACTGTCCTCTGGCTCCCAGCTGCAAAGACTCTTACCTATACCTACACCTAATCCGGAGTCTCTCAGATCCTGAGTGGACCTTCACCCTTTCCTCTGTCCAAAGCACTCGTCAATACTCAATATCCTTGGCATCTGGGTCATGCCTGATTTTTCTACTATTTTGCTCTGGTCCAGGAGAAAGGGAAGAAAGGAAAGGGAAGGGGTTGAGGGGGGAAGAAAGAGAGAGGGTGGGAGGGAGAAAAGAGAGAGAGAGAAAGAGAGAGAGAGAGAGAGAGAGAGAGAGAGAGAGAGAGAGAGAGATTCTGAACACTCCTTTTGTCGGCATCCCTGTGAGGTGCTTTGGAAAGACTCCAGCCAGCATGGAAGGGCTCTTTGATAATATCTGACGGGTGGGTAAGAATTTCTGGCACCTGGCCAAAATACACACTGCCTGTAATCGTTAACTCAGTCTGTAAACAGTTCAAACGGCACCGAGAGGCCGTCCTTTATTACATTAGAAGAAGCCTTTCATCTCTCTTGCTAAGGAGCCAGACATCCAGGATTGGCCTCCACTATGGCTTTGCAGCCGTGGTATTCTGTGCACAGCACCGAGACCCAGGACATGCAGGAACATATAATGAAGCCTTCTCCAAATGACTGCCTTTCAAGCTTTATGCATTGGAGCAGTAACTAAGGAACTTCCTGTTGCTTTGCACCTGGCTGATGCTGGGAAGGAAAAGTATGGGGAGTGGGGCCAGGACCAATCGTCAGGGAAGGAGGTAGAAAATTCATTTCCCACCCACACACGTGTCTGCAAACTCTGGAACCTCCCCACTCACACTTCATTCTGCCCCTTGGCTCCTATTGATGAGTTTGGTCCTCAGAGAATTTGATGTCTCCAATTAGCTATACAATTGCTCAGTATCCCCAGACCCTAGTTTAGGACACAATGCTATGCTATGCTATGGAGCCCCCACCCCGCCAGGAGCCAAAGATAACAAACATTCCTGCCCTGGAGGTGCTAGCTAACTGAGACCTTAAGACAATACTAGATCTCTAGGAGAGATAAGCTGTCCAAGTGTATAGTAAGTGCCAAGTAAGCTGTACAATGGGTTTTATGGGAGCTCACAGTGAGAGAGTAGCCGTGCACACAGGGCCGATGGGGAAAACCCCATTGCATTCTGTGAAAAGTAAAATATTTTTCAGTGCATTAAAAAAAAAAAAAAAAAAACGTGGCTTCTTTCTAGTCTCTCTTTCACTTCCTTTCTCTAATGAAAGTCGCTGAGCAATAGAGTGTTTTAGGCACTTAGCTGAAATCAGTAAACTTGGGAGCTGTGTGCTTGTTTTTTGAAACCAAGTCTCACATAGTGCAGGCTGAGAACCAACTTGAGCCCTCCACCTCCCTAGTACTGGGATCACAATCGTGACCCACCACACCCAGAGTATGCCGTGCTGGTGGACAGATCTAGTGTTTTGTTCCTACTAAGCGGGCACTCTTATCAACTGAGCGGCCCAAGCAGCCCCTTAACCTTGTCTCAGTCTTTAGACAATGGGCCAGAGTAGTTTTGTAGAGGTAGACTTCCCAGACCTGTTTTCTCACCGGGTATTCCAGACCCTATCTGTGATACAGGAAATCCAATCGCAACTTACCAAAGTATCTTAGTTAACAAAGACACTCCGACCCTGCCTCATCTCTTCATTTTTAGACAGAATCTTGCTCTGTAGCCTAGGCCAGTCTAGAATGCACTATGTTGCTCAGGCTAGCCTTAAACTCAAGGCAATCCTCCTGCCTATGTCCCAGATATTGGGACTATTGTTATGAGCCACCATCCCCAGTGTAGAAAAAACCCTTTTCTGATTAATATTTTTGAAAATGTTTAAGTATAGAGACTAATGTTGGCAGAAACAGATCATTTGATAAAACCAAGTACCAGAATTTAGATTAATCTATAGTTTCGTTTGTTTGTTGTTTGAGTATCTCCAGCCTAGGCTTCACACTTCCTGTGTTGTCAGGGATCATCTTGAATTTGTGATCTTCAGATCCACATCCCAAGTTCTGGGATTATAGGCATGACCCACCATGTCTGGTTTCTTCAGTGCTGGGCAATCAAGCCCAGGTTCTTCCATGTTAGGTAAGTGCTCTCTCTACCAGCGTATCTAGATGTCTAACCTACGCCATGTTTAAATAGATGTGTAATAAAGTCTCACTTGAGTATTATTGAAGCCGAGCATCAAAGATCCAGGGTTTGCCCCTTCTACCAAAATCTTGAGTGTAAGCAGCTAAACTCTTCCTCTGCAGAACAGGAGTTTAGCATTTGCCTCAGTCTTCCCAAAGGAAAAACAGAGAGCCAGGAGACATCCTTCCCGAGGAAGGCACAGGCTGCCGTAGACCTGAACTCCTCCTCTGACTCCTATTTCAGCTGTTTACTTTGCATTTTGCTCAGATTTCTGGGTCATCTTATTTAGTTTGCATTTGAGGTTTGTCTGCTGCTCTCCATCTGGATTTTCTGTGCTGATTCTGAAGATAGCTTTGGGGAACTGGGATAAAAAAGACAGAGCTGCTGACAGTCTTCTTGTTAGTGCCCAGCCCACAACCTTTGGTGTATTCAGTAAACTCGAGTGTGTGTGTGTGTGTGTGTGTTTCTGTGTGTGTGTTTCTGTGTGTGTGTGTGTGTGTGTGTGTGTGTGTGTGTGTGTGTGTTTGCTGTAAGAGAAAGAAAGGTTGGGAGATGTACAGCCTCAGGGCTTGGCCCCCAGCTTGCTAAGGATGACCCAGGGCGTCCTTCCTTTCATCTGAGACAACTAATATTTTCCCTGTTTCATGGAAAAAGCGGCAATTTGATCTTTAAAGAAATCTGTCCATCCCTTTATAAGACCACAGGCACTAGGTTAATCAAGTTTGCTCATGGTGGATGGAGAGTGGTTATTTGAAAGCACATGTTAGGTCCTAGTTGTGTAGCAGAATCACAGAAACGCAGATTTCATACAGTACCCGTGTAAGGAAGCATTGAAGCTTGCTTTCTGACTGGCTTAGCCATGCGATGAATGGTCAATTCTGAGGTCACCTGCAACCTGAATGCGGCGGGGAGGTGACAGAGGGATCCTCGAATTTTCCTCATGTACAGAATCTGCCTTTGGAGACATGACCAATCTTGACTTTTGGCTTCCCACCCTGGTTGCTTTTCTTCTATGGTTAGTGGAGAAAATACCAGGAATTGCTTTCTCCTCTTGCAGTCACAGTTGCACAAGTTTACATGTATCCCGGCACTTTTAGAAGATTTGCTAAAATGCACATGCTGAGCCCTCCCTCGAGAGTTTCTGACCCTGTGCATCTGATGTAGGGCCTGAAACTTTCTGAAAATTCCCAGGTGGGGTTGGTGCTGCTGGCCTGGAGACTCCCCGTTGAGAACCAGTGCTCTAGGCTACTTCCTACCTTACAGTCATTGTGACACCAACCGTTTCTGCTGTCATCACAGGGCAACAGCCAAACAAAGCTTAAGACAGATTGGCTTTAATGTTTCCTAAGTGAGCACTTGGTTGTGACAGATTTTTGTCTTGCTTGCAGAGATAAAACGCAGCCGTAGAGGTCGTGTCCCCGAGGCTAGGTCAGTTGCCTACCTACCACCACCAGGCATTCAATGTCTTATTGACTTGAAAACAGCAGGCAACATGTGGGAACTTGCTTTAGGAACAAATATTAGCTAGATTACAGAACTGGCCGAATGTGGCTCCAGGGGATGAAGCCAGTGCTCTGGATCAGCTTCTGTGTCATCTCAGAGGGAAGGTTGACAGTTCGCCCTGCCTTCAGGAGTTTCCACTTTCCTGAGCTAGTGAATCCGTAGTCTGTGCATTAGGTTGTATTAAAACCAACTGGATGGCTGGGCTGGTGCCACATAAGCCCAGCACTTGGGGGTTCAAGGTCAGCTTGGTCTACGTAGAGTTCCAGGATAGCCCAAGCTACTTGGTAAGACCCTGACTCAAAACAAAACAAACACTAGTTGGGGCCAGTGAGAGGGTTCAGTGGGTAAAGGCACTTGATGCTAATATTAACAAGCCTGACACACTGAGTCGTATCCCAGAGCCCACATGAAGGTAGAGAGGGAGACTGATGTCACAAAGTTGCTCTATGACCTCTACGTGAGCGCCATATCATGTGTTCTCTCTCTCTCTCTCTCTCTCTCTCTCTCTCTCTCTCTCTCTCTCTCTCACACACACACACACACACACACATACACACACCAGAAACAGCAACAATAATAATCACATTCAATTTTTTTAAATACGTAAAAAAGAGAAATCAAGCTGGTTTGAGTTGCCCTGTGGCATAGCAAGCAACACAGCATCATCCCTTCGGACTCACTGTGGAGAAACCGGATCAGACAAACCCAGAAACAGCCAAAGCTCCTTTTCTGCAATGTTTTTCTTCTGAACATTTTCATATGTTACTCTTAGCACTTAAAATGTTCCACCCTGGTTCTGGAGAGATGGCTCAGTGGTTAAGAGCACTGACTGATCTCCCAGAGGTCCTGACTTCAATTCCCAGCAACCACATGGTGGCTCACAACCATCTGTAATGGGATCTGATGCCCTCTTCTGGTGTGTGTGAAGACAGCTACAGTGTATTCATATATACATAAAATAAGTAAATATTTAAAAAAATAAATAAAATAAAATGCTCCATTCTATGGCCATGTCTAAAGACATAAAGTGTTTTTGCAAGCTTGTATCTCCAGTTCGTCCACTCAAACTCTAGCTCCTTTTTGCTGCCGAGATAGCATCACTGTGCACTTCGAGTTGGCCTAGAACTCACTATGTAGCCCAGGTTGCCCAGCTGACCTCCAGCTTACAGTCCTCCTGCTTTACCCTCCTGAGTCACCAGCCATACAAGCACGGATCACCACTCCGGGCTCTAACTGTCCTTCTCAGCCAACTGCCTACCAGGTTTGAATGTCGTCTCTCGTTCAGCCTCTGCATGACTGACTGAGACGTTCTCTGTTGAAAGCTACCCTTTGGTTAATGGATATCTTTTGTTCTGTTTTTAAAAATATGGAACACATCCCGAATTTGCATGCCATCCTCACACAGAGGCCCTTCTCATCTCCGAATCCTTCCAATTTTGTAGATGAGCTACTGAACCGAGCACCCTGCCCCCATCCCCGCCCATTTCTCAGGTTTAGAACACCCAACTCCTCCCTCTCCTTCATCCCTGCAGTCCAGTCTGTCAGCAGATACTCTTAGCACTTCTCCCATAATTTCTTCGATTCCCCCCTTGTAACTTCCACTGCCCAAGGTCGAGCCCTCACGGAGCCTGATTCTGGGATAGCTGGATTTTCTACCACCCATTTTCCTTCATTCCACTATCGGTTTTTATCTTCAGGATAAAATTATGTCTTTTTTTTTCTTCTTCTTCTTTTTTGAGGGGAGAGGGGTGTTTGTTTGTGAGAGAATTTTGCTCTATGTACCCAGGGTAGCCTTGAACCCATTGTGTCGCCCAGGCTGGCCTCAAACTCATGATCACCCAGTCTGCCTCAGCCTCCAGAGTGCTACAGGCCACAAACCCCACCAGTACAGTTTCAATACTAAGCACCTCTTGTTCAGAACTTTAGGGCGACTCTTTTCGCTTGTATAGGAGCACAAACTCTCGTCTCTTTTTCTTCCCTACAGCTCTTCCCAAATCCTCCATACCTACCCAATTCCTTGCCATCTCACTTTCTATTTATTTACAAAAAGAAAAAGAAAAAAAAAATCCCCAAACACACACACACATAAACCCACACACAAAAAAATGGAGACAAAAATATACAAGCAAAAGACTAATAGGACGAAAAATGCCCAAATAAAGCAAAATGAGACAAAAAGTCTACCCCTCCCCCCCCCAATCATCTAATTCATTCTGTGTAGGTCAGCTGGTCAGTGTGGTTGATATAAGCAGTGAGACTCTATTGGACAAAACTAATTTTCCCCTTACAAATAGTTGTCCACTACAGATAGCTTCTTAATTGGAGGTGGGAACCTATGCTTACTTCCCCCACCCCTGAACTGGGACCCCATCTGTCACGAACCCGTGCAGATCCAGTGCGTGCTGCCTCAGTCTGTGAGTTCATATGTGTATGAGTTCATATGGACGTCGGCCCTGTCGTGTCTGTAAGCCACTGTTTCCTTGGCATGAGTCATCTATCACCTCCGCTCCTGAGAGTCTCTCTGCCTCCTCTCCACTTAGATCCTTGAGCCCTGGAAGAAGGAAGGAGGGAAGAAGGGAAGGAGGGAAGAAGGGAAGGAGGGAAGGATTGATTTAATGAAGACATCCATTTAAGATGGAATGCTCCAAAATCTCTTACTCTCTGCACATTCAGACCCTGGCTCTTCACACTCAAGTATCTTCACAGCATTGACCCTACCCCAGCTCTCCAAACATTTTTTTAAATTACTTATTTCATTACTACCACGTGTGTGTGTGTGTGTGTGTGTGTGTGTGTGTGTGTGTGTGTAGACATGCATGTATCATGGCAAGTGCGTGGAGGTCGAGGGCAGCGTTTGGGAGACTCCTTCCACTTGGGCATTCTGGGGACCAGGCTCAGGTTATCTGGCCGGCATGGTAAATAGCTTTACCTACTAAGCCACCTCAGGGGCCTAGCTAAGACTCTCTCAGATCTGTTTTTCTCTTCAAAGGAAGACTTGTGAGAAACAGATTACAAAGGCACTTTCCCCCTAGCCTTTGTTTCTTCTCAAGGATAAAGCTAAGATGTTCCAAAAAATCCATCTGAAAGGTGTCAATAGACTAGAGCCTGTCTTTTTTTTTTTTTAAACTATGGCTGTTTTTCTCCTACCCAGACCCTGCTCCCTTTAAGAGCTATTTGAAGACCCTCACAATCCCGCAGGGCCTATTGGCTATACCACAGACTGTAGTGTAGTACTAGATAATATACCCTTTTGCATCACCGTTGGCCTTGTATATGTCATGTGTGTTCTGGCCTCAAGGAGACTGAGGGCAACCCAGCACACTTTTAGGAAAGAAGTAGTTGCTCATCAAATTCTTGTCAACTTTGTAAAAGGATACATTTCAGTACCATTCTGATGCCTACACAGGGAATAACTCTCTGCATGTCTGTCCATCTATATATGTTCGGTGGTCAAATCAAGAGATTTCCTGTATCTTGACAAGGAGCACTGGGTACCATTTGATCCTTCCTACTTACAGAGGGTTTGGGGGAAAGTGTGGGGACTGTTTTTTTGGGGAGAAAGTCAGCTCCAGACACAGGTCTGATAATGCTTAGAATCGACTTAGTGACAGACAGTAGTTAGTGATTTGGCTAAGGGGGAGGGGGGACTCAGCCTTTGAAGTTTCCCAGGTGGGTGTTGGCTTAGCATCAGATATGCTGCTGTTTCCAAGGTCAGCCTACCTGAGGAGAGAATCGAGGCCTGGTGACTGGGTGCTGCTCTTGCACCATAAGAATCCATTTACAGGCTTGTACACAGGAGTACCCGCCCAGACAAAGAACAAACAATAAGAAAGAAGAGCAGAGGAAAGTGCCCCTCAGTGCAGTCACTGTGTCAACAGAAATAGCAGATAAGGCGGCTTTTATGAAGCAGGGATGTAGTGTGGGGGGAGAGTCCATGCACCTGTGGTTGGTGATTCAGAAACTTGGTGCCATATTATATGACTCTATGAGGCCGCCTTGTGTTCCAGCTACCCCATGATAGCTGATGTCATACAATTACCCACTTGTTAACTGGGCTAAGAGGAAAGTATTGGAAGGAAGCCAGAGGAAGGTAGACTTCTATCTTAGCTGAAGCACCGTCAGAACCCATGAAATACATGGCTGTTAGAATCTCCTTTCTACATGGGTGGAGTCATTCATTGTCAGCCTAATGGAGATTGATTCCTAGATGGCATGCGATTTGTATGACGTGCCCATTTCTATGACAAATATGTTCTCACTTAAATGTGAGAATGGGGAAGAGTTGCTAGAGAGATGGCTCATCAGTTCAGAGCACTTTTTGCTCCTCTAGAGGACTGGGCTTAGTTCCCAAAACCCACATGGTTGTTCATAACCATCCAAACTCCAGTTCAAGGGGACCTGATGCCCTCTTCTGACTTCCATGGGCACCAGGCACACGTATGGTACACATACATATGTACAAGCGAGACACTCATACACATAAATCAATCTAAAAATAATGTTTAATGTATTCAAATAGATCTTGGAAGATAGCTCAGCTGGGAAAGTGACTTCCCACACAACATAAGAACCTGAGTGTGTATCCCAGCACCCAGTTGAAAAGCTGGATGCAACTGCATACATCTGGAACATCAGCACTGGGAGGTGAGGCTGGAGTTGAGAGGTAAATTCTTGGAGCTCACTGCCCAGCCAGTCTGGATCCAGGTTCAGTGAGAGATGTTATCTCAAAACTAAGGTGGTTAGTAACCAAGGAAGGTTCTCAACATTGACCTCTGGCCTTGACATGCAAAGTAAAGTAGAATAAAATAAAAATGGAAGCATGCAAATGGATTTCTGTGGCTCGCCCAATAACCAACATACCGTATCTTAAGTGGGAACAAGATCTGGACCATTCCTGTTGGCCGACGTAGGATTGGATTGAATTCCAGATTCACTTAGCTTCTCTTTCAATTGTTTGCTATTTTAAAAAGTGCTTAGTATGTAATTCAAACAAACACACTCTTGGGAGACCAAAAGCTCAAGCGTTTAATATCAATAAAATTCATTTATTGATCATTATGTTAGGACACTGCTGGGTGAGATATGAAGACAAGCCTCCCCTGAAATTACCGTCTTATATAAAGCAGAAAGTAAAAAATAGTATACAATATTAAAAAAGGACATAAGATTGGGCATTTCTGTAGAAGAAGAGATTCTCCATGAAAGAAGCAGTGAATACATGTGTATATACTTGAAGGCTAACTGGGTGACCACTGGCTACAAGGACAAAGGCCAGAGAAGTCACCATAGGAAAGGAGAGAGAGAGGAGGGAGAAGAGAGAAAGGGAGAAAGAGTCCTCTCAGAGAGAGGGCGAGGAGAGGAGAGAGAAGGGAAAGAAAGAGACACCAAAGTGTCTGGATTATATAGGGAAGAGTCTCTATGGTACCCCCAGAGAAGGGCACCCCGGCCTCTAGACTGGAAAGTTCAGGGTTGGGGGCAGGATACGCCAGGTAGGGACTGAGGGATGCTGGGAGAACCTGGAGGCCAGGTCTGCTTTGATGCCTAAAATCTGCACCTCAGTCCCTTGTCCCAGGGTCTGAAACCAAACAGTTGTTGTTTAATTTTGTTATTGCTATTATTATTATTATTATTATTATTATTATTATAAACAGGCCAGGAACTCACTATGTAGATCAGGCTGGCCTTGAACTCACAGAGTTCCACCTGCCTCTGCCTCTTCAGTGCTGGGATTAAAAGCATACACCACCACACCTAACCAACTAACTTTATTTTTAATTGTGTGTATGTGTACCTGTATTTGGGTACACACATGTGAGTATGGATGCCCTCTGAGACCAGAGGCATTGGATCTCCCTGGAGCTGTAATTACAGGCAGTGTGTGCCACCTGATGCAGCACTAGGAACTTAACGCAGATTCTCTGAAAAAGCAAACACACTTCTTAGCTGCTTAGGACATCTCTCTAGCCCTGCTTCCCCTTTTTTTGATAAAGATTCAGGTAGGGAAGATCTGTCACATTTTAGAAGTGCAAGAGTTGAAATGCAAAACCAAGTTTATTGCTTCCAAAGGCTGTATAGTAATATCTCAAATTGATAGGCTATGGCCTGAATTTAGTTCAGAAGACTGTTGATATCCGGCAGAACAATGATGGAGCTAGCATTTTGTTTAGGAAGATTGTTCCTACAGTGAAACAGACATTTAGAATGCTGAGAGACTAGTTAGAGCCTCTGACTCTAGGGACAGAAAGGCTAGTTCTCCAAGACTAGCGATTAGATACGGGAAGGATTCACAGTGGCTCTGGAGTGCTCAGTCTGCGTCTCCAGGGAAAGGGTGGAGGCACTAACAAAGGTAAGTCAGACAAGGAGGGTTATTGACTTAGGGTGGCATGCTGGGAGAAGGTGTTATTTAGGTTCCATATATCTGAGTTCGGGGGTACCATTAAGACAACAAATGATGTCTAGTGGGCCTATGGAACTACAGGCCAGGTTGACCTTAGAGACCTGATGTAGGAATCATCTGAAAACACTAGAGTGTATGGAACTCCTGAAGAGAGCGCCTACTAGAGATGACAGAGTATATCCTCAGGAAGTGTGGGTCTATTTCCAAGAGAGGCAAAGGAAAGGAAGAAAGAGGAAAGCATAAACAAAGGAGGAGAGTCAGAGGAGCAGCGGCAGCCCAGCGTGTCATCGACATACAGTGTCCAGGCTCAGAATCACCAAGGGACACTTCTCTGCAATTAGTGTTGATCTCTTTCTCAAGAAACAATGGGCACCATTATGCTCAGACACTTTTTTTCTCCGTTCTCAGCCCTGTTTATGGAGTCAATGAGTCAGTCAAGAGGGCTGTTTTACTAGTAAAGATGCGTTTAGTTGCCACACTCTTTTAATTTGCGCTGGTGAGAAACTCTCGACTTTATTGCCAACAAATTAAAGTAAAAATGTGCAGGCTTTTATCAAATCATTGGAGAGTGGTTGAGTCTCCCTCCTCCTCCAAGAAAACTCTTGTAAAGATCTCGGCTCTTTCATTCCATGCTTCCTCGTGTGGTCTACCAAGCGCCCTTAGCTTGAGTCTGGGACGTCTACGGTCAGGATTCAAAGCTCAGCACCCACTGTGTTGTCTCCTCAGTCTTGAGATATCTGCTTTGCAAAGTGGGTGGCACTAGTGAGAAGAGAATAAAATAGCTAATGGGGGATTATAAAGCACTTTGCAAATATAAAGGCAGCATCAAAGCTAAATAGTAATCTTAATTTAGGGTAAAGAGTTCCATTAGCGGAGGGAAACATAAGAAAGGACAAAGGGTAGTGGCGCTTTGTACCTGAGTAACTGTGCAGATCAAAAGTGCTGTATTGATCGCCGTTGCCCTATGAACTCTCCAACCTAGGACTCTGGCTCCCCTCCCTGACTCTTGAAGCACCTCTACCCACTCAGTATGCCCATGGCGTTTCTCTGAGTATCCTGACCAATGTCAACAGGAACTTCTGTTCAGAGCCAGCCTGATTACTGAGGGGCGTCTTCTTCTGGTTACCAGCTCTTGGTTATCTTCTCAGTATCTCTTAACTATCTGTGCCTAGCAAGAAAAATAGACAGGTTTGAGCAATTAGGAAGTAACAAAGAGCTCATAGTCCACCAAAAACAAACAAACAAACAAACAAACAAACAAACAAAAAAAACCCAACAACCCACCAAGTTAAGGGTTTGTTTGGAATATGTGCACATACATGTGCCTTCAGTGTGAGGTAGCATACAGTCATCCTCCAGGGCTGGGCAGGCTGCAGGCTGCAGGCCCTTGGGAAGCTAAAACAAAGGGTGGCAGTGGTCATCATGGGCTTCATATATGTCAACTTTTTTTGAGTATAAAGGAAAGAAAAAGAAATTCATTCATCTCTCACAGGTAAGCAAAAAGACTTCCTCGGGGAAAAAAATTCAGACTAGTACAGGGACTGAACTGAAGTTCCCAGACCTTGTCTGTGCAGACCACTGGGCCTGGTCATCATAAAATCTTAGTAGGGATTGAAGTTCACCCAAGACACTCAGCCAACTAAAGCTAAAGTCTGTCCCTGTGGAGAGCAAGAGCTTCCTTTGGGCATGTTAAAGGGATGTTTTCTTAAACTGATTTAATAGTCTTTTAATGACTTCCCCCAAGATAGCTTCAGGTCAAATCTGGAGATTCTCTTGGGGGGGTGGGGGAGGCCCAAATGACAAGAGAGCGATTCCAAAGCCAAGGACAGAGACCAAATTAGTCTCGGCATGCGTTCCACATTCCTCCAGTCTCAATGCGGACCTCTCCCTCCGTGAATTTGCATTTCCTCCCCTATTGGCATGTGGGTTTAAGACCCTGTTTGTGTACATGCATTTACTGGGCTGTAGTAGGCTTCTGACTGACTTGTCCCTGCACAGAGCCATTCCTTTGGTAGGTGTTGGTGGGAGGACTTTTGTAATTTTTCTTGGTTCTCCACACTAGACCTCAGAGAGGAGGAAGTCACTAGGAAGAAGGGCTTCCTGGAAAAGGTGAGTCTTTCTCACACTAATGGAGGAGGCTGAGTAAAAGGAAAGGCGAGAACTCCCTCTCTTTTTATGAGGGCCAAAATCTGTAGAGCTGACTTTGAGTTTATAAGGAGTCCACAGACAGTATACACATGCTTGTATAACAGCCCTGGGGAAGAAGCGTTCAAGGCCAGACCCCAATGTGGAGGGTTGGGGAGTTTGCAGGTTTCTGAAGAGAAAGCAGGAATCTGAAAATAGTCATTTCCTGATCAAATGAAAAGGTGCTCACCAAATTCGTGTCGCTTGTTTGTTAGAACATGACTTAGCATGCGTTTCTCCTCACACCTGCTAGTGCTTGGCATTATGCAAGCCGTGAAATGAGACCTCGCCTCTGACTCGGAGGAGCTCAGGGTGTACTCTGCAGGAAGGAGAACATGACTAATATTTTATTGAACATCTACTATATAACCAGGACCTCTCATAGAGGAAGTGAATAAGGGGAGGGGCCGCGATGGAACGCTGATTAATACTAACAGTCACTTGAGAATTTCGGATGGGGGTGGGGAGGTAGATCAGTGGTTAAGAGTATGTGCTGGCCTTTTAGAGGACCCCAGTTCAATTCCCAGCATCTACCGAGGTGTTTTGTAATGGCCTGCAACTCCAGCTGCTCCAGGAGATCCAACGTCTTCTGTTCTCCAAGAATTTTAAATAGATCAGATGGATGGCTCTAGGAAAATAAATGGAAAGTGCTCAAATCTAGGAACGAAGAGCTCGTTAGAGGGGTAGAAAAGGACCTTGTTTTGAGGAATTGAAGGCAAAAACCGGTGTAAGATTATGGGAGTCTTTGGCTCACAGGACATAGTGGAGGTGCCAACTGTCCCCTGATCTGTGGAGTAAAAGAGATAGGGCAAGGCCCATAGGAAGTGAAAGAAAAAAGACTTTAGTATACACCGAACTCTCCCATCATACTTTTAAAATATTTTTTAAAAAAAGACTTACTTTAGGGACTGGAGAGACAGCTCAGCGGTTAAGAGCACTGACTGCTCTTCCAGAGGTTCTGAGTTCAATTCCCAGCAACCACATGGTGGCTCACAACCATCTGTAATGGAATCCGATGCACTCTTTTGGTGTGTCTGAAGAGAGTGACAATGTACTCACATAAAATAAGTAAAGAGGGAGAAAGAGAGAGAGAGAAAGAGAGAGAGAAGAGAGAGAGAGAGAGAGAGAGAGAGAGAGAGAGAGAGAGAGAAAGAGACTAATTTTATGCACCTGGGTTAGGAGAGAGACAGAGACTGGAGAGAGAGAGAGAGAGAGAGAAAGAGAGAAACTAATTTTATGCACCTGGGTTAGCATCTCTGCACCATGGGCATGCAAGGGCCTATGGAGGCTAGTAAGAGGGCATCTGCTTCTCTGGAACTACAGGTGATTAATTAGCCACCATGTGGGTGCTGGGAACTGACTTTGGGTCTTTTGCAAGAACAACAAATGCAAGTGCTTTTAAACCCCTTGCCCCTGCGACATCTCTCCAGCGGCATGCACACTATATGCTTCTGTACACACGAGATAAGACTTTTTCTGGTTTTATTCTCCTTAGTACTTAGAATTCTACCATAAAAAAAAAAATCAAGCAAACAAAAAAGCGTACTGGGCTGGAGAGATGTCTCAGTGACTCAGAACACATAGGGCCCTTCCAGAAGAGCTGAGTTCGATTCCCAGCACCCACACCAGCAGCTCACAAACCACATGCAGCTCCAGCTCCCAGGGGATTTAACACCTCTGGCCTCTGAGATCACTCAGGCAGGCGCACGCACATAAATTTTAAAACATCAGAGCTATCTTAGGAATTGATAAATAAATGAAAACATCTTGTGTGTGTTATTAGTTCCTAGGAGCTAAAGAGATGATATTAGACATCTCTGAACTACTCAGAACATGGACACACTGGCTGGTATGAGTGCTGTGATATCCAGGCACCACGCACAGAGACCCAGTGAGATGCTGAGCCCCAAATGGCATCCACACCCCAGGCTCTCCCAACACCATCTCGCTGTTTTCTTTATTCCCTGCCTGGAAGGTTATACTGAGGGTGGGAATAAAGCATCTACTCTCCTGTGTCGTCCCTGCAGCTGCCAGCACTCTGTTTGCTGGTGTTCTTTGCTGGCAAATCATTAAACAGTCCCCCCAAGACAGGCCTCTTCCCCCAGGGCCACCCCATGGACAAGGAATCAGAGCTGTGGTCAAAGGCTGTTGGGCTGGAGCCTTTGGGCTGTCTCCAACCCAAGCCTTTCCTGGCCGTTGTCTCTTCTGAACAGAAGCCTCTTTGGCCTGATGTCAGCCTCCCAGTAGCTTCTGAGGGTACACTGTGCATCGGAGTTGGCTGGTGGCTTGAATAATTTGTGTATTTCCTCCTGATGTAATTTGTAAGTGCCACCACCCTGTGTTCCATCTATTGATTCTTTACGAAGCTCAGGCCCATCCTTCACAATGTTTCCATTTTGAATATAAATGCAATCCATGGTACTGCCCAGGAGCCGGAGACTAGGATCATAGAGTGTCACCCATCCCCATTCACTCCATGGCATGTACACGATGGGCTGAGAAGACTTAGTTGAACTGGTCCATTTGGAGATGATATCTGCCTTTTCTGAGCTTTTCAGCCACAAAGGAAGCTGGCTGTAGAAGACAGCAGCTGGAACAGAGCTGGAGACTAGGCTGAAAGACACTGAGTGAGTGCGAAGTTGACCAGATGAAGTTAAACCCTTTCACACGCTTGCCCTGAAGCTATGCTCACTGGTTCCACTGGGAGTTCAGATGAGCCTCTGGCACATTTAAGTAGATACTCTGGTGTCCTTAGATTTTTATTCTTTTCTTTCTTTCTTTTGTTTTTGTTTTGTTTATTATTGGTTTGGTTTGGTTTGATTTGGTTTGAGACAGAATTTCTCTGTATGATTTTGGGTGTCTTAGAACTCCCAAAGATCTGCCTGCTTCTACCTTCTGAGTGCTGGAATTAAAGGCGTGTACCACCACACCCAGCTCTTTTAGTATTTTCATAAGTAACTGCCTGGCTTTAGTCTTGGGCCTTTTAAACTTCAAAGTCTTAACCTTTTTTGTTTTGGTTTTTTTTTTTTTGAGATAGGGTTTCTCTGTGTAGTCCTTGGCTGTCCTGGAACTCAATCTATAGTCCAGGCTGGCCTCGAACTCACAAGATCCACCTGCCTCTGCCTCCTGAGTGCTAGGATTAAGGGCGTGCGCCACCACATCCAGCCCAAGTCTTAACCTTAATGATGACTTAGAGGCAAACACTACCTACTTCCATCAGTTTCTGAATTCCTACCACCTTGGACCTGAGTTTGGCCAGAATAGAAACACTGAAAGCATAAGGCAGATCATGGCGAAGCTGTGTGAAACAGTCTATTGGTTAAGGACAATCAGTTAACTTACTGTGGGAAGAGGTAAATAAGGCCCTGACTTAGAAGGGCCTTGGGCAAAGCTTCCAGAAGCTTTCATCTTGGAAATGAAAGGATTAGGTATTCTCCCCTAAAAAACAGCCACTTGAAGCCGGGCGGTGGTGGCGCACGCCTTTAATCCCAGCACTTGGGAGGCAGAGGCAGGCGGATTTCTGAGTTCAAGGCCAGCCTGGTCTACAGAGGATAGCTGTCCAAAACACATGACTAGGGTGCCATTTAAGAAGTGTGTGTGTGTGTGTGTGTGTGTGTGTGTGTGTGTGCGCGCGCGCGCGCGCGCGCCTGTGCATGTATGTATTGGGAAAAGGCCACTCTGTAGCCCAGACAGACCTCAAACTTAACCATTCTCTTGCCTCAGACCCCAAGTACCCAGCATCTTTTAAGATTTTAACCTTTGTGAGCTTCAAATTTAGTATTTTTTTCTCAGCCTTCAAGATACTTGATGTAACCACTGAGTCTTGATAGGCCCCTCTTATTTATTCATAACTGTAACTTCCTAGTGCCTCTCTGTACCTGGAAACTGTTCCTAACAGAAGGGATATTCTGAGAAACGTGATGGGCACTTTAACATGGTTACAAGACAGTTCCTTGAGGTAGATTCTTTCCCTCCTTCTCCCCCTCCAAAGGTCTCCTGTAATACAAGCTGTTCTCAAGCTCACTATGTACCTGAGGCTGGCCTTGAACTTCTGATCTTCCTGCCTTTGTCTCCTGGAGTGCCGTCACACCCAGCTTGTACAGATGGCAATGGAATCTCTTGTTTGGGGGATGTTGTTGTTGTTCCTGTTTTAAACCACAACTCAGGTTGCCTTAAACTCTATGAAGCCAAGGATGACTGAATGATTCTCCTGCCTCTGCCTCCCAAAGTCCTGGGATTACAGGCATGTGTTACTATGATTTGTTTTCTTTGGTACCGGAGATCAAACCTAAGGCTTTACGTATGCTAGGCATGAACTCTGCCAATTGGGCTATATTCCCAGCCCCTTGTGTGTGGGTGTCTATAGCCCAGACAAGGTTAGAACTCATGGCTATTATTCTGCCTCAGCCTACCAGTTACAGGGATTATATGTATACTTTTGTGGCTTCTTTTTGGAGGCATAGGGTCTCTCTCTCTCTCTCTCTCTCTCTCTCTCTCTCTCTCTCCTCTCTTCTCTCCCCCCCCCCCTCTTTCTCTTTAGCATATAACTAGGAAGCTTTTTGAAATCTTACTATGTAGCCCTAGCTGGCCTGAAAGTCACTATGTAGACTGGGCTAGTCTTAACCTTGCGGCATCATTCCTCTTGCCTTTGCCTCCCGAGTGCTGGGATTGCAGGCATGCACCAGCATGCCCTGCTCAGCATGGCTTCTTGATGTGCTCAAGAGACAAGGTAAAAATAAAACGTAGCAAGCCGCTGCCAACATAACATGGCATAGTTTTACAGCAAACTTTCTATAAGTCCAAGGTGTTAAAATAATGATTAAAAAAAAAAAAAAAAAAAACCAGGGTGTAGGAGATGCATGAGCCATTAGCACAGTGGTTTACCATCAGTGTCAGTCTGTGTGCGTACATGGTGTACCTTTTACAACTGTCAACACCGTGGATTTGTTTCCATCAGCATTACCGGGAATGCCAGGATGGGCCGCGCTCCAGCAGCGTAACCTCCATGGCAGCCTCATTGGACCGCTGTCACACAGCAGTCGTCAATAATGGGAACATCTTTGTGTGGGTGTGTGACTCAGTAATGGCATAAAGTCTGCATATGGAGTGGTGGCTGAGAGCTTCCCCTCTGCCCTGGCACTGCCACATGGTCTTTGCTTACATTCAAGGCATTCCTGAAGCAACCCCAAGTAACCAGCTCCTGTTTCTTCTGCTTATGAATCTTCCACACAAAGAGGCTAGGCAGAGTATGGAGTAGGAAAACCCCACCAAAGCTGTTCTCATATCAAGAGGTCTGATTACGTCATGGGGCTTTGACGAAGTCAGAGACGGGGGACAGATACATTTTCAAATGGAAGAATGTGATCTTTCCTCTGGGGTGGGGGAGCTAGAGGGAAGAGAGCCTGGCAGAAGGACCATTGTTTCGGTCTGAGCTTCTGTGACCTCTAATTTCAGGACACACCTTTCCCATCCCAAACTAACAGGAATTATTCACCGGAAAAGCATCTCTGCACAGAGTCTGCCCTTGTTGTGGCTAGAAGCAAGCCACACTGTGGTGGCACCCCCTTTAATCTCAGCACTGAGAGGCAGATCTGTGAGTTCAAGGCTAGCCTGGTCTACAGAGCCAGTTCCAGGAGAGCAGCCTGTCTCTCGAGGGGGTTGGGAGGGGTTGTGAGGAGAGATGATATTAAATTCTGTCAGGAAGAAGGAAGCTGAACCTGGGAGGCAGAGGGAGGCCCAGAGGCAAAGAAGCAGCTAGATCCAGGCTCTGGCTTGCTAAGCCGAGAAGCTGGAGATTCTGAAGCCTTTGGGCCCAGTTGCCTGTACTGCAGCTCTGTGAGGGACTATGTGCTCTCATGGGAAGGAGGCCTACCTCTCTGGCTTGGAGTCCTGGAGTCGTGGTGATGCAGACAGGATAGGGACTCAGTCTAGAATGTAACCTCCTAGAATTCCATTTTCTTCTGTGAAAAAGCAGGTTTGTCTTATTTATGGATATGAGTGTCTTGCCTGTGTGTATGTATGTGCACTACATGTGTGCTTAGTACCCATTGAGGCCAGAAGAGGGGGTCAGTTTCCCTTGAACTGTAGTTACAACAATCGTGAGTCACTCAAACCCAGGACCTCCGGAAGAGCAACCAGTGCTCTTAACCATTGAGCCATCACTCCAGTCCCATTTCATTCTTACACCAGGCCTTTCCACTTGACTAGTCCATTCTAGCACAACTGCCCTCTCCCTCAATAGCATCTCTGCTCCACAGGGAGCCCCCCACCCCCAACCAACATGATCTTCTGTAGCTTAAAAAGTACACAGTGCCAGGCAGGCCATCCCAGGACTTGAGAAGTAGAGGCACAAGGATCAGCCAAGGCTAGCCTCAACTACATAATGAATCTGAGGCCAGCCTAGCTATATAAAACCCTGCCTCAAAACAAAATAAAATATAAAATAAAATTTTTTTCTTTATGAAGGAGAAGATAACAATGAGAAAATCTTCTTGGCAATTCCCCAGCATTTCAATTTCATTGGGAAACTCTGCCTTCCCAGAGACAGGTTCTCGTGGGAACGAGAAACAGTTCTCAAAGTTTCCAGCTCCAATCATGGTTAGGATCTAGTTTGCAGCAGGTGAGCATCAACCTCTTTAAAGAGAGGGCCAGGTGAGCAAACCCAGAGCTTCTGTGAAATAGCTGCAGTTCGGGAGCCAGGAGAACCAAACCCACAGGCTGGGTCTGCTTTCCCCAGTCACCAAGCAGCAGGAGCTTTATTTTATGATACTGGTGTGTCCTGCCGCCTGAGATAAAAGTCAGGTAGTTCTAAGTTCAAGTAATGGAGGTTGCACTGCTGAGGATGATTATAAAATCTGGAAAGAGGAAGTAGGGAGAAGGGCGCCTTTGATGTCTGGCCAATGCTCCTGATTACAAAGGCAAAATTGTAGCGGGCGGTGAAGTTACCTGTCCAAGGCCTTGGGTGAAGGTCTGAGTGTGGAATCAGAGAACTGAAAGATTATTGCAGCAGAGGTAGGGGGAGGAGAGGGCCGGGAGACGGGAAAGAGGGCAGAATGGTTTGCAAAAGCCCACGCCCAAGAAAGAGGAGGAGATGCCCGAAGAACGAAGACCAGCAGTAAAGTCCAGAGCTCAGTGGAGCCTGGAATGCCCTCTGAGGCCATCATGAGGTCACACGGGAAGAAGGCGGGCTGGAAACTGGAAGAGCTTGTTTGGTGGGGTTTGCAGGGCTGAGAATCGGAGGGAAGTGACCGAGGATAATGAGCCGCCCCAGACTGTACCTGGCAGAATGCTGCCTTTGAGAGGCACCATTGACCGCCCAGGGAGGAAGGAGTCATAAAGGGCTTTGTCTCTTCCAGGAATAAGAAGAGAATTATTATTGCAAGTACAATAATAAAGCTAGCTCCCTTTAATGAGCACTTGCTAGGTGTTGGTCTGTGCTGAGCACTTACTAGTCATTAGCTCTAGTCTTGGGGACAAGTGGAAATCATATTTTTTTTTCCTTGTTGTTCCCATCCTGAAATGAAGGCTGTGATGCTCAGACAGTAACTTGCCCAAGGTCCCGCCGGTCAATGGTGAGATCATTTTGAACCTCACCTCTGTCTTGGGTGGAAATTAAACCAGAAAGAAAAAGTTCAAGAAAGAACAGTGGACTTAAAGCTATGAAATACAGCTGGGTGCAACAGACGTGCCCGTCATCCTAGCACTGAGTAGGCGGGTGCAGGAGAGACAGGAGTCTAAGTCAATCCAAGCTACATAGCAAGACCCTGTCTCTAAAACAATATGACCTTGCATTCTACACCCGTAGTCCTAGCTACTCCAGAGGCTAAAGCAGAAGGGCCGCTCGAGCCCAGAAGTTCATGGCAACCCCAAGCAACACAGCAGTACCATGTCTCTTAGAACAAAAGGATTTTAACACAAGGCATGCACACATGCACATGAACACATGCACTGGTTTGCACTCCTTTGCCAAGGGGTTGAGTGTGCAAAGTCAACTCGAAACCTGAGTGATCTGCACCTGGCAAGTATTCCTTCTGACTTCTCCCTTGTGGTACCTCTAGGACAGGGGCATCCCAACTCATGGTCTTTCTTAGGGACACGCCAGTCACTAATCCATAATTTCCTCCAGTTTCTGGGAGCCCTGCCTAGCCCTGCCCTCACTGGGTTTTGAAAGCTCTCGTCTTCTAGTGTCTCTGAAAGAATGGGCGAGTGAGTGCTTTTCTATTTGTGGTTAAGGAGCCCTTGTCCCCTATATCTGCTGTTTCCCCGGGAGTCATCCTTTCAGCTGGAATGCCTGGAAGGTGTCCCCCAGCAACAAGCTTCCTAGCTAGGTAATGAGTCTTGGTAGGAATGACTGGTTTTCATGTTTAATCTAAGGATACTTGCAAAGCGCCCATTGTCACTCAGTCAAACCATGCAGAGTGTGTCGAGTGTGTTTCTTACAGTACTGATGGGACTGTCCAAGAAATGACACATATTTGTTAAATTTGACTCCAAGGCCCTATCTCTCAGTAAGCAGACACTTGGTTCAAGCGAGCATCCCTTCACAAAGTAGCACAAAAACCCGGGGAAACCTAGACTAGCTAGGCAACCCTAAGGTACCCAAGCTTACCACGACTATCTTATTCAGATGCACGTGCTCTTTGAGATTAGAGGAGGAAGAGCTGGAGCTGGAGCTCAGAGAAAAGCGTTTATGTCGCATTCGCAAGTGCATGCGGTGCTGGGCCCCATCTCCAGCACTGAAGGAAAAGAAAGGTTTGGATATATTTCCTATCTGCGGATGTGGCTCAGTAAAGTGCTTACCTAGCACCATGAAGCCAGGGTTCCACCCCAGCCCTGAGTCAACCAGATGTTGGGGCACATGCCTGTAACCTCAGTACTCCGGGAAAATCAGAAATGCAGCCATCCTCAGCTACTTATTGAGTTTGTGGGTAACCTGGGCTACATGAGACCTTATTGCGGAAAGAAGAGAAGGGAGAAATGGAGGAAAGGAAAGAGGGAAACTGTCAGTCAATACTTCTCTGCTGGGGCCAATCTGCGTGTATCTATTGTTTGGTCACTCTGCAGGGAGCAGGCTCCTGCGGCACAGGCTTCAGAGTCCCACTGCCAGGTGCATCTAGGTCCTGCCCATCCCTTTAAGGTGCATCTAGGTCCTGCCCATCCCTTTAAGGTTCTGGGGACAGGACCCTCCCCCCACACTCCTCTTCTTTCTGCCTTCAGGACACCTGTACTTCCTCAAAGAGTTCATTTTTCACTAAAGCCAAGAAGAGAGGTCCTTAGCCAGGATTGGTCTTTGGCAAATGCTCCTGAGGCCAGGAGATGGAGAGAAAAGACAGGAAAGGAAATTCAGAAAAAAATAGAAACGCTCTTGTTATTTCTTGGTCCTCCAGTTCTAGATACCCACTCCTGTCACCTGTCTCTCTCAGAGCAGCCATTGCCAGGGTTCTGGTGTCAGCCATCTGGTTACAGACCCTCAGTAACTACTCAACAAATCTTGAGGACCCCATGTACAGCGGGCACAGATAGGACAGTTGGGGGGCAGCTGTGGGGGGGGTGGAGGAGGAAGGACAGCAGACAAATGCACCACAGCGGGGTTAAGACTATGGTTAGGGAAATGCACGTCAGATCGGCAAATGCCAAAACTGTGTTTAGGGAAGTGAAGCAGGTTGTTATTTTTGGATATAGGAGTATAGGAAGAGAGTAAGCCATGAGGTAAGGCTAGTCCAGACACAGCCTTTTAAAAATGTGTCCATGTGTCTCTGTGTGTGCTTTGCGTGCACACACACATGATTTATACATGTGGGCATGTGTGCCATAGCATACCTGTGGAGGTCAGGTGGCTGACTTTGTAGAGTTCTCTCTCTCTCCTACCTTTCTGTGGGCTCCAGGATCGAGGCTCACACAAGTGCCTTTACCCACCAAGCCACGTCCCTGAGCCCAGGCCAGTCGGTCGAGAGTGCAGACTTCACCCCAAGAGCTTCAAGGAGCCTAGTGAGAGCCCTCCATAGAGACAAGCATGCTCAAGTTAGTACTGAAGGCCACTGTGCGAAGGGATGGGTGGGTAAGGCGACCCTAGTTAGGTTTCTAGTAACCCAGGGCAGCGATGGTGGTGGCAGGCGGATGGCGGTGGTGGCGGGTGTAAATAAGGAGCAAGGTGGAGTTGGAAGAAACAGGAGTAAAGAGACAGGCAGGGACTGAATGATCTCCTGAGCCTCTGGCCTTCTGATGAACCTGGAACAAGGACCAGGTGGTTCCTCTCTGCCTGGGGCTGCAGGGGAGGGGTCTCGGGGCAGCCACAGCGAGAAGGGTCGAAGTGGAGAAGAATTTGTATAGAACTGATCAAATTTGGTGAGTCATTCATTCATTCATTCATTCATTCTTTCCTTTATTGATTTTTTGAGACAGGGTCTCACTATGTAACTCTGGCTGTCCTGGAACTCACAAAGATCCTCCTGCCTCTGCCTCCTGGGTGCTGGGAACTGGCAGTTTATTGATTTCTTACATGTTGACATTTGAAGGAACTGAGGAGACTGGGAGGTTAGCCCCTAGCTGGGTGATTCCAGGCTTCTGACCCCTGAGAGGGAACACTGGGGAGCCAGTTATAGACCACACAGTGATGTGTTCAGGCCTGAGCAGGCTGGGTTTGAGGTGTCTCATTTAAGATCCTTCCCTCAGAAGGATCTTGAGGTCATTTGGGCATAAGGGTATGGCACTCTAGAGAAGATGAGGCTGCGTGTGGAGAACCATGGCTCTGGGTCGGTTGGGTCCGCACAGCCCACCCAGTGCGTGGGCCAGGTGGTGGTGGCACATGGTTTTAAACCCAGCATTCCAGAAGGCAGAGGAGGATAGATCTCTCTGTGAGGCCAGCCTGGTCTACAAAGCAAGTGCAGGACAGCCAAGGCTACACAGAGAGACCCTGTCCCTTCAAACCCCGGCAAAAAGGAGTGTGTGTGTGTGTGTGTGTGTGTGTGTGTGTGTGTGTGTAGCATCTAGGACAACATCCTGGGGTCACCAGCATTCTAAGGACTTGTACTTGGGCCTTTTAATTGGCTGAGCAGGATGGTGCATGCTTATCTCAGTACTTGGAAGGCAGAGACAAGAAGGCTTGCTGCAAGTAGTTAGTCTACACAGTGAGCCCCTAACTCAAAAAAAAACAAAAAACAAAAAACAAACAAAACAAAACAAAAACGGAAAAGACTCCATATAAATTAGTAAAGCAAGTAATTTTGTCTTGAGTTGGGGGACGATGGCAAGCTTTCAAAGTCAAATGTAAACATTTACAAACAGCTGCTCACATTGTAGCTCAGGCTGGCCTGGTCCCCTTGGCTTTCCTTCTGTCTCAGCCCCCAGTACTGTGACTGCCAGCCTGTGACCCTGGGCCCAGCTCTTTGGTTTGTTTCTCCTTCTTTCCTTCAGTGTATTTTCCTGTTTGTTCTGATCCTGGTGGTGTCAGTTACCAGCCGTGTACTTTGGTTTTTTTTTTTTTTTCTTTTAATCTGGTTTTCAAGAACAGAGTTTCTCTGTGTAACCAAGCCCTGGCTGTCCTGGAACTAACTGGCTTTATATAGACCAGGCTGCCTTGAGCTCACAAAGATCCACCTGCTTCTGCCTCCTGAGTTCTGGGACCAGCTGCATCTTCTCGGGGACCTTACTTAGCCTTTTGGTGCATGTGTTTCTCATCTTCAAAGAAGGGACAACAGCTTTCTACTTCATAGTGACATACAGGTGCTTAGAACAGTCAGTGCAAACAGATCAATGCAAACCATTACCCTCTTCATGATCACTGTTGGCCAGGTCAGCGCAGGCTGACCCTGCTGCATTCATAGCGAGCCCCATGACTGCAGAGAATGGAGTCAGGTGAGCTAAGTTCTAGTCCTGCATAACCTTGGCTTCTTGTGCCCCAGGAGGCAGTGCCCGTCTCTCAGTGAGACAGGGCCTGAAGCCCTGAAAGGCAAGAGACACTTAAAATGGCAGCTGCTTCTGGTTCTCATACCCTTGGTCACTGGTGCAGAGTCAGACAATCTGGTGACTTCTCTAGGTCCTCCTCCCCTTCCACCTGACAGGGACATTGTCCAACAGCGCTGCTCTGGACCGTGGTTCTGGGTTCAGGCTGGATTGGAGTAGTGGGTAAATATTTGTACATCTTGCCCTTTCCTGATCTGCCCTCTGCTCAGTGTGAGGGGGTCTTGGGATTTTAGAGAGCTGGCCTGTGAAGGAAGGGCAAGCTAGTCAAAGCAGTGCACTTCTGTGGTTAATGTCTACGTCCCAAGAGTTTCTGTTGTGTCAGAGCGGCCATGTCTGACTCTCCTCCACACAGATTCTCTCTGAATCATCAGGGGACTCCTCCCCGTGTGTGAGCCTGTGGTCCCCACTGCATTCTTTCCGGCCTCACCTCCTGCCATTTCCTCACATCTGGCCCATCTTCCTAGAGTCCCATCTCAACCTGCTGCTTCCTCTGCCAGAGTGACCTCTCCACCCCACCTCTTCTATTGGTCTTCCAGGTGAACACATTTAATCCCCAGCAAGGCTACTGAGTCACCCTTGTGATAAATGCTCCCTTCCTTATATGGAATTGTTACTCTCTGCTTCTTGTACCCTCCCACAGTCCCTCGGACACACTAGCATCATGATACCACAAGGCAGTGCGTTTCCATGGCACCGTGGGAACCTTCCTGCTTGGTAGAATGAGGAGATGAAGGGGAGGTAGGGGAGATGGCTTAGTCACTACAGTGCTCACCACACAAAGTAAGGACTGGAGTTCAACCTCCCCAGCACCGTGCTTAAAAAGCTGGCCACCAGCTGAAGAAACATCACTCCATTCAGAACACTGGCCACTCTTGAGAGAACCTGAGTTCGGTTTTCAGCACGCACATGACAGCTCACAGCTGTCTATAACTCCAGTTTAGGGGATGTGATGCCCTCTTCTGGCCTCCGCAGGCACCAGGTACACAAGTTATGCATGTTCAGGCAAGCACTATAGGAACATAAATCCTGCCATGTGGCGATAGCTCATGCTTTTAATCTCAGCATTTGGGAGGCAGAGGCAGGCAAATCTCTGTGTCTGAGGCCAGCCTGGTCAGCATGGTGGTGTACACCTGTAATCCGAGTACTGAGGAGACAGAGAGACAGGCAAGTCCCTGGAGCATGCTGGCTGTTGACAAGCTCCAGGCTCAATGAGAGAGCCAGTCTCAAAAAGTAAGGTAAAGAACAATGGGTTGATAATTCCAATATCAGCCTCTGGATATTGTACACATGCGCACAAAAATGAGCATGTATACATACACACACACACACACACACACACACACGCACGCATGCACACACACACACATGCATACACATATGAAAGGAATGGATGGATGGCTGGATAGGCAAGCTAAAGCCAGTGTATTCACTGAAGAGAGAGGTCCACCTCATGCCTTTCATTTTCTGGAGACAAGAGCATATAACCTTTCTCCGGCACTAAATGTCCATTACCACCAGCCCAGTAAGTTCTGGAATCCCAGCATCCCATCAAGGTTATGATGCAAAGCAAAGTAGTCCATATTGATTGACAGCCTCTTCCGGCAGCTTGCTTGATCCCAGGATGGGCACACACATGCAAAGTGAGAACAGCAGGGGTGGGTATACAGAGTTACAAAAAGACACAGGACAGAACAGCAGGCCAACAGCTATTGGGGTGAACCAAAGAGGCACTGATAGCATCTGGCACGGCCTTGGGATCAGCAGAAGGTGCAGCTGCAGAAGCACACAGCATTCTCAAAGCCTGGCACCTAGAGGAGCAGGGGAGTGCTCTCAGAGCTTAGAGATTTGGGAGCAAGTAGAAGGAGGAATCAGCAGACACTATGGTCAGGAAAGGAACTGGCTGTATTTGGTTTGTTTGGTATGCTTTAAGGGTCCTTACAGCTATTTGACAGTAGGTTCATTTAGGTCCCCACTGTGATACCCTCTCCTTCCCACTGTTCCCATTCCCTCTACCTCCAGCACCTCTGAAGTGACAAACAATGATTTCTATTTAATATGAAGCAATCTAGTAGTAAGGGTCACCCTTTTTGAGATGAGATAGCCCAAAACTCACTATGTAACCCAGGCTGGCCTCATACTTCTGGCAAACCTCCTGCCTCCTGAATTTGGAGTTACAGGCCATCAGCCACCATGCCCGGCTAATGTCTATTCTTTTATAGTCCCAAGAGACCTGCCTACTCAGGGCCAAGAAGACGGCTCAGCAAGTAGAGCACTTGCAGTGCAAGTCTGAGAATCTGAATGCAAGTCCCCAGATTCCAAGGTGGAAGGAGAAAAACAGGTCCCCCGACACTTGTCCTCTGACCCCCATGTGCACACCATGGCATATCTGTGCCTCACCCCTGCCCGTCACACACACACATGCACACAATATTAATACATTTATTTTTAAAAATTTCAAAGAAGCCAACCTAAGTTGGAAGTGGTGACCTATGCCTTCAATCCCAGAACACTGGACGCAGAGGCAGGAGCATCTTTGTGAGTTCAAAACCAGCCTGGTCTAGAAAGAGAGTTCCAGGACAGCTAGGGCTGTTACACAGAGAAACTCTGTCTTGAAAAAATTAAATAAAAGGAAGAAAGGAAGGAAAGAAGGAAGGAAGGAAGGAAGGGAGAAGAGGCCAACCTGGAACCTGCCTAGGATACTTTGCTGTCCGTGCTCTTGTGCATAGTTCACAGCTCCCTGCTTGAGCTCATCTAATCCAGATGTCTGTCTCTCTGCAGTCCCACCCCTGTACCTGTGCAACGCCAGTGACGACGACAACCTAGAACCTGGATTCATCAGCATCGTCAAGCTGGAGAGCCCACGACGAGCTCCGCGCCCCTGCTTGTCACTGGCCAGTAAGGTAGAGCCTCACACCACACTCCTCAGCTGTACCCAGCATGCACTGTGAGGACTCCCAGCTCTCTTGTCTCAAGAATGATAAGCCCACTGGGCAATAGTGGCACACACCTTTAATCCCAGCACTTGGGAGGCAGAGGCAGGTGGATCTCTGAGTTTGAGGCCACCCTGGTCTACAGAGTGAGTTCCAGGACAGCTGGAACAGGACTACACAGAGAAACCCTGTCTGGGAAAACACCTCCCCACCCCCCAAAAAAAAAAACTGAGAGAGAGAGAGAGAGAAAGAGAGAAAGAGAGAATGCTAAGACCTTTAAGGCTGGAGAGGTGGCTCAGCTCAGTGGTTAAGAACTCTAGCTGCCCTTCCAGAAGATCTGGGTTCAATTCTCAGCACTCACAACCATCTGTAACTCAGTTCCAGGGACTCTGATGCCCTCTTCTGGCCTGCACACGAACCAGGAACACAGGTACACAAACACACACATTCCAGCAAAACACCCATACACCCAAAATAATAACAAATCATTTTAGGAATGCTAAGCCTGACTCCCTCAAGTTCCTCTAGCTCACAACCCATCCAAAAGAGGTTGAAATCCATGATTTGTCTTTAGTCCGCTGACCAGTCCTAGAACTTTCTGGAGTTTCATCCCAGCATGAGCTCCTGCCCCACCCCTGCCCCCTTACACCCTCACCCCACTCCATCTCTTAGAAATTCCTGAGGACTTTCCCTACCTCAGTACAAGAACAATCAGGTGGGTATGGGGTGGGGTGTCGCTTTGTTCAGAAGCATCTGAACACTCTTTCACATGAACAGCAAAGCAGAGCCAGGTATGATGGCTCCTGCCTTCGAGCCCAGCACTCAAGAGGCGGAGCATTCGAGGCCAGCTTGGGCTGTATAGTGAGTACAGATCAGTCAGTGCTGTATAAGAAAACCTCAGCTCAGAAAGGGAAAACGAAATACTAAGTAGAAGCTATTACTCTCCTTACAGCCTTTACATGTTTCCTGTGAGGTTTGTTACTTCACTGCAAGATAACTTTGGCTTGCACAAGGGATCTGTGTAAATTAGAGCTGGGGATCTGGCTTGTGTGGCAGAGAGCCTTACCTAGACTGCACCAAGCCCTGCGTTTATTCTCTAACATTGCATAAAGCCAGGCTTGGTGCTTATAATCCTAGCCCTTCAGGATGAAGGCAAAACAATTAGAAATTCTGTCACCTTAGTCACATACTGTGTGGCCGGCCTAGGATATGTGAGACTCTGTCTCAAAAACAAAGCAAACAAAACAAAACAAAAACTCAAAGAAGGAAACGAAAACACCTCCCACTAAAATATAAGTTAATTGCCACAAATAAAACTGAAAATAGGCTGGGCATGGTGGCTCACACCTTTAATCCCAGCACTCAGGAGGCAGAGGCAGGCAGATCTCTGAGTTTGAGGCCAGCCTGGTCTACAAATTAAGTTCTAGGACATTCAGGGTTACACAGAAAAACCCTGTCTTGGAAAAACAAAACAAAACAAAACAAAAAATCACCTGAAAATAAGCCAGAAGGTGGTGGTGCATGCTTTTACTCCAGCATGGACAGATCACTGAGTTCCAGGACAAGCAGGGTGACACAGAGAAACCTTGTCTCAAAAATAATAAGTAAATAAAATGAATGCTTAAAATAATTTAAAATGTCAGAACTCAGGAGGCTGTGGTAGACAGATCACAAGTTTGAGACCAGCCTGGGCTACATAGAGAAATGTCTCCAAAACCCAAACTAAGCTAAACAAACAAGCAAAGCCCTAGGTGAGAGTTCAGACGCTCAGCAGCGCTCACCGGGCAGCCTCACTGCGCCACCTCCGGTCCCCCGGGTGCAGTGGCGCAGCTTTCCTGGGCTCTCTGGTTTGCTGGCCTGCTACCTGCCACCTGTGATCCTTCATTGATAATGACAGTTACGGTTTTCTGTATAGCTTACCTCTACACCCAGGGAACATGGACCAGATCCTCTGTATTTATTTCGGATTTTGAGACAAAAGTCTCACTCTGTACCAGGCTGGCCTCTGCCTCTCCTCCGTGGTTCGGCCAACTGGGACCACGTGTGCAAGCATCTGAGCCCGCGAAGGCCTTTCTCATTCACAGCACCACAGGCTGCAGGCCACAGGCCTTTACAGCTGTGGATTTTCTTCTGACTGGGGCTCCCGTACTTATGAATTTAATTTCTCCTGCTTTACAAAATCTGGAGAAATGTTTGTCCAGGAAGCACAGGCTGAGAGCTTGCTCTGCGTGAGTAGAGAGTTGGGAGTGGACAGAGAATTCAGAGAGGCTCAGGGGAGTTTCCCCAGCTTCTCTTCACTTTCTGCAGAAGGCACATGTGCTTATTCTGGAAACTTCACAGCGAGTGTGACATCTAACTCTGACTTTCCCACCCAAAGCACCCGACTTCTTTGATGTTTAAAACAAGAGTCTCACAGTGTAGGCTTAGGCTGGCTTTCAGAGTCCCTGTCCTGCCTCCACCCCTCTGCGCTGGGGTTGCAGGTGTACAGCACCACACCCAGCTTCCTGCAGTTGTTTTAACCGTGTCTGATTAGACCATACGCTACATAAGACCATGTCCAAAGAAGAGTAAAAATAAAACATCAGAAAGCATATTAAGGATCTGAGGGAGTGCCTGGCCACTATACCTGGTAACCACAGGTCCTGTTCTTCTGTGAAGGCAACCCTTGCCTAGTGCATTAGACTTTTGGTGGAAGTGGCAAAATAGCTACGAGAACAATTTAAGAGAGGGGGATTTATGTCTTCAGAAGCTTCATACAATAGTAGACAACTTCAGTGTTTCTATGCCCATGCTGAGGCAGCATGATAGAAGAGCATGGTGGGTAGAGAAGCCACACACCAAGGCTATGCTAGTGGGACTTCTCCTTTCTTCCCCTCCATTGCATCTGTGGCCCCAGTCTGTGGGATGGTGCTGCCCACATTAGGGCAAGTCTTCCCCTTTAATTAAGCTCTCCAGAAACATCTTTACAGACACACCCACCGGTACCCTTTCCTAATCCCCTAGGTGCTTCTCAGTCAAGTTACACTGCTGGTCAGGATGAGCCATCACGCCTGGTTTCTCTCTCACTGCTAAGGGAATTGCCCCTTTCCCAAGTATGCCAGTCAGGTCCTATCACCTGACCCAGCCAAGTTTTCCTAGGAGTTTTCCTAGAGTTCCCTGCTCACAAGTCTGCAAATGTCTCAGAAATCTCAAAGGCCAAACTAAAATACTTAGTTTTGCTTTGGCTTTCTAGAATTCTCTTAAATTCAGTGTGTTAATACAAATTATACAATAAGACAAATAATGCATATAGATGGTTTAGTGGAACACACACACACAGACACACACACAGACACACACACAGACACACACACAGACACACACTCAGACATACACACAGACATACACACACAGACACACACACACACACACAGACACACACACAGACACACACACACAGACATACACACACACAGACACACACACACAGACATACACACAGACACACAAACACAGACATACACACACACACAGACACACACACACAGACATACACACACACAGATACACACACACAGACACACAGACACACATACACACAGACACACACACAGACACACACACACAGACACATGCATACACGTTATGGCTCTTAGGAAGTGTAAGGGAAAGATAAGGTCTTTGATAAAGAAAAAATTTTAAATCGCTCTCCCAGATTGGTCTCTGTTCTGGTTTTCCCTTAATATTAATGGTAAATCAGGTGTGGTGGTATGTGCTTATAATCCTAGCACTCAGGAGGTAGAGGCAGGAGGATTAGAAGTTTGAGGTCATTCTCGACTACATATCAAGTTCAAGTCTAGCCTAGGAAATATGAGACCCTCTCAAAATAAATAATGGAGCTAGAGAGATGGCTCAGCAGTTAAGAGCACCGGCTGCTCTTCTAGAGGTCCTGAGTTCAATTCCTAGCAACCACATGGTGGCTCACAACCATCTGTAATGGGATCCGATGCACTCTTCTGGTGTGTCAGTGACAGCATACTCATACATATAAAATAAAAATTGTAAAAATTAATAAGTAAAACAGGAGGGAAAGGGGAGGGAAAACGTGGGGAAAGCAAGCTCCATCCCTGGTAGGATTGGAGCTCTGGAACAGTTGACCTGTGGCTCAGCAGCTACCCTCCAGTATAACCGTCTACGCTGGCTCATCCATCTGAACTGGACTTTGATCCCTTATCTGTGAAAGGGGAATGAGTAATAATGGGATTTATACATGAATAACCATGGGATGTTTTTAATTAATTAATTTTTTATGGATATCAGTGTTCTGTCTGCATGCATGTCTGTGTACCATAGGCATGAATGCCTGGTGCCCTCGGAGGCCAGAAGAGGGCATCAGATCCTCTGCAACTGAAGCTGTAGATGATTGTGAGCCACCATGTGGGGGTGCTAGGAATTGAACCTGGGTTCTCTGGAAATAGCTGCCAGTGTTCTTAACCATTGAGCCATCTCTCCTGCCCTAGTTATGGGGATCTAATGGGACAGTAGAGATGCAAACCCATAATTCAGTGCCAATCGTTCAGTAAATGACGACAGTGGCCATTCTGTTGTCTCGGACATCAATCACCTTCAATACCAGCTGTTGCTGGCTTGTTTTGTTTCATTTGGGTTTGTTCTTCTCTGGTACTGGGGCTTCAATGCAGAGCCTTGCACATGCCAAGTGTGTGCCCGACCACCGGACAATCTTCACTTGTATGTTCTTAGAGTTCACGAAAGCTGTCTGTCTGTTTCTAGCATGTCTTCTTGCTCTTCTCTGAAACCCTCCCCATAATTCTGTTTGACTTTTCTGTTCTTGTGACTGCTCCTGCCATGGCACCTGGATTAGTGTCTGCTTCTCTCTTGGCTCCACTCCCCCTATCGTGGCTGGACAAGCACAGTGGTCTTTTACCTAACAGGAGGAATTAGATTCAGAGACATGTAGCTGGGTACCAAGATGACCACCACCCTGTGGTTAAGAGAAGGTACTCTCAAGGTGCATGTGGTAGCATGCACCTATGATCACAGCATACAGGAATATTAAGTCAGTAGTAGGACTGTGGGGTTTGAGGCTAACCTGGGCTACATAGTGAGCCCTCACCTTAAGACAAAACAGACCAGAAAGTAGGTACTGTGGGGGCTGAAGTTCTGGATGATGCATAGCTGTTACCATGTCCACAGGCACAGAGTTTGTGTCCACAAACCTTCTGAGTCTTGGGTTCCTGACTGTCTTAGGGTATCTTAAGGAATAAATAAACTCACGTTCGCAAACCATATACAATAGTTGATATAATAACAGCACACACAAGGCATAAGTTTAAGTACTTTACGTGGAGTAATTAATGTAGTCGTCACAGTAGCTCTCTGCAGCAGGGTCCGTTATTGTCCCAGTTTACAGGAAAGAAAACAGAAGCCCGGAGGAGTTGCCCCAAAGTCTCACAGCTAATAGTGGGAGCAGAGCTGGGATTCGTGCTTCGGCACTCTGAGAAGGGCAGATCTCAGTAAGAAACATACACTTTCTCCTTCCCTCTGCCCTTGCTCTCAAGGGCAGCCTAGTGCCACTGGTCCTGTTGAATCTTTTAGCCTGACCCAGCTCTGTAGAGGCAGAAATCCCTTCTAGCATTCCTCCCAGCAGTTCTTTGGCCAAATGAACTTTTAACACAATATTCTGCTAAGTCTGTGTTTCTTGGAGGTGCCTGGAGCAGGTAGAAGGCCATTTCCCCCATCAGAGGGAGCTACTTCGCATTTATCTCTTTTGTGTGTTAAGTATTTGTGTCAGATTGTGACCATTCGAAGAGCATTTTAAAGTGAGATGTGTTCCTTTTGGTTATGCTCCAGAACAATGGTTCTCAACCTGTGGGTCTCAACCCCTTTGAAGGGTCAAATAACTTTTTCACAAGGGATCACCTAAGACTGTCCTGAATATCAGATATTTACATTATGATTCATAACAGTAGCAAATTTACAGTCATGAAGCAGCAACAAAATTATTTTATGGCTGGGGGACACCACACCATGAGGAATTGCACTAAAGGGTCTCAGCATTAGGAAGGTTGAGAACCACTGCTCTAAAATATTGTCGTGAGCATTTTAGTTTTATGTGCATGGGGAGCCTTGACCTTCTAAATGGCTTGGTACCTCAGGCGTAGTAGGTACTGTTATATTATGGATAAGCAGATGATGTAGGAAATAGCCACTGTGGTCTGTAGAGGAAAATTTAACAGCTATCTAGTGGATCAAAAGACAGGATCTCAGCTCCCTCTATGCACACCCTGAGTTGGGTCCTGTTTGCTGGCCCGAGGCATCCAGAGAGGTCTCTGAGCTGTCTTTCTAAGCCTGGGTTTCTGGTTGTAGGAGCTTACCCATCCTTTCTGTCTCCCAGATTCCACACTTCAGACACTCTGTAGCTCCCACTCTTAGGTGCAAGTGAGCAGGGGTTACAGAGAGTCCCGGCTGAACTACTACTCAACCTCAAATCTTGCTTTCTGTCCCTAGAACACTGGACTCAGGAACCCACTGCCAGAAAGTCCTGTTTATTTTCTCCTGTTGGCAAACGCTCTGAGTTCTTTGATCACTTTTACAACTTTGTAATTATGGACTGTAATGGGCTAGGGTGTTTGAACTTCATCAGTAATTGCTTTCTACTGCTCCTACCCCAATTCTCCAAAGAAGGGAGTCCCCAAGCCGGGCTACACTGGGCTTAGAGGCCCTGAGGATCTCCTTCTGTGACTGCTAGGGTACCCCTCCCTCTCCTCACCCATCCCTAGACTGAAATTATCAGTAGGATCCTCCTATCAGGGACTCCTCTCTCAGCACTACGTGGAAGCCCTTGTTTGCAGGGCCCTGAAGATTTGTCTAGAGGAGCTCAGCTGGGCTGGCCTTTCTGGGAGGAAGTGGTTGAGAAGCTGCAGTTTCTCAATTTCTTCCCCAGTCCATTATGGAGTCCGAGAATTTCCTCAGGGCTTGGGATGGGAGTCAATTAGGCTAGGTAGGCCCTGTAGAGGGACCAGCCCAACTCCCTGGAGCAAGAGAGAAAAGAAACTTATCCTAACCAAAATAACACACACACACACACACACACACACACCTGCTCAAATGTGTCTCACTGCCCTCTCCATGTCCCCTGCCTGCAGGGGGGTTCTGAGGGGCCCACTAGCCCCTGCCACTGCTTGGGGAGTGGGGAGCAGAGAGCAGAGGACAAAGCTGTTCCCAGCCTACCTGGCAGGAGACCTGCCCCAACAGGCTCTCCCTGGGAAGGCTGCAGAGATCAAAAGAACTGGGAGTGTGAGTGAGTCCCAACCCTGGCTCCTCTTCCTGCCACTGTGACTTGCAGAAGAGTTAACTCCTTCACTGCCTACAGGAAGGCCTCAGAGATTCAGCAGGGTCCCTGGGAGGGAGTTGGCAATAGAGGCGGCAGGCTTTGAGCCTGCAGTCTGGGAGGTCCGATAGCAGGCCGGGAGCAACTCCTCCACAGCGCCTGTACTTGACAGTTGGTTGTGGCTTCTTTTCTCTTATCTTCCTCCTCTCACCCCCTCACAGGCCCCCAGGTTCCCTCTTCTTGTTCTGTCTTTGACTCTTATCTGTGTTGCTGCTGCTGCTGCTGCTGTTGCATGGCTGGCTAGATTGTGCTGCCTCAGATAGGCTCTGGGAGCCCTTGGTGAACATACGTGTGCACCTGTGCACAGGCGTGTCCCGTGTCCTTGTGGGAGCAGTCCTTTAGTCCCTCTTCAATCGGGCCATCCTAAGGGAAAGGACAAAGGGATCAAGCACTGGACAAGGACTCTTTAAGGCCCTGAATTGGAACCAAAGAGCTTGGCAAGCAGGGAGAGAGCACCCCTGAGTGACACACTGAGGTGGGAAATCTCCCATGGAGGTCAGAGCAGTGTCCCAGGCTCTCAGCAGTGTGCCTGGGCCTCACTCCTGGGGCGTGTCATTCCACAGCTGCCTCTGGCTAGGCAGGGTTGGGTCCTCTGCTCTTCCCTTTTCATCTCTATCTTTCTCCAACTCCTGGTCACTCCCTGCCCTTTGTTCTCACTGCTTGATCCCTAAGCAGGGGCTGTGTCTTACCCTAGAGCCAAAGCCACCATTTGGTACCCAGTGAAGCCTGGGTGAGGGGTCCATTTCAAAACAAAAGAATGAATGCTATTCTCTGAAGGCAGTGAACTGGGTCAGCCAGGACTCCCTGGCTCCCTGACTCTTTGCACATATACATATGAGTTCCCTGACTTCTTGCACACATACTTGTGAGTGATCAGGGCACACGTCCTAGGGAGAGATGAATGTGCGAGCCGTGGTCAGACAAACCTCTGCTCTGTTTTTGCAGGCCAGAATGGCTGGCGAGCGAGGAGCCAACGCAGTACTCTTTGACATCACAGAGGATCGGTCAGCTGCCGAGCAGGTGCCTAGGGACTTGAGGGCGTTCCAGGGAGGGTCTGGAGGATGGAGGAAGGTAGGGTTCTTGGGGTGGGAGCAGAAGTCACAACAGCCCTGCTGGGGCTTTGTTCTCTGCAGCTGCAGCAGCCCCTGGGGCTGACTAAGCCAGTGGTGCTGATCTGGGGTAATGATGCCGAGAAGCTGATGGAGTTTGTGTACAAGAATCGGAAGGCCTATGTGTGGATAGAGCTGAAGGAGCCCCCAGCTTGGGTAAGCACCTCAGGCCTCAGCCTTGCATCTGCAGTCACCTCCACTTTATCCACTAGCCCCCTGGATCTACCTTCAAGCCCTAGCCATGTGTCTCGGGGAGTTTCTCCCACTCTCTGAGCCTCATCTACAAGATGAACAGATTGGGCCTGATGGGTCCTGAAGCAGTTTTCAGCTCTGTGGTTTAATGGCATGGAAAAGAGAAGCCTGCCTGCCAGGCTCCCAGGCTCTGACCCCCAAGTGCTCTCCAACAAGTAGCTCCCACCTCACAAAGGGATTGTTTCCTCCTTTGCCTGCAAACATAGCTTCCCAGATAACACTTCTAGAGATCTAGAGATCAGATCGCTTTCCTGCAGCCCCAAGCAGGGAGGACTGCCTAGTCTATCTTCTGTTTTTTCATTCCTCGGGTGGGAAGCCCACGGCTCACAGCTCCATCTCTTTACTCCTATATTCCTTCCCTACTTGGCCTGGCTCTTTCTAGAGTATGACCCTTTTCTTCTCTGCTTCCCTCACCATATCCCCAGGCAAATTATGATGCGTGGATTCTCCTGACTGTGGTGGGTACCATCTTTGTGATCATCCTGGCTTCAGTGCTGCGCATCAGGTGCCGCCCCCACCATAGCAGACCGGTGAGCAGTGTGGGTTGCCTAATAGAAGTAGGTGTGGGTATAAGTGTGGAGGGGAAAAGAAGGGTGTGAGACAGACAGGGGTCTTTATGACCATGAGACTGCCTCCATTTAAATAAACACTCTGGTCTACAGAGCAAGTTCCAGGACAGCCAAGGCTACACAGAGAAACCCTGTCTCAACAAAACAAACAAACAAAACATCAGCTTTCATTCTTGGGGGTGTTTGGCGGGGGAAGCAGACAATAAAGGAAGTAAGACGTATAATATTTTTGATGTCAGCATGTGCTGACACAACACACAACAGACAACAATGACATGGCAAAGGAGAGCAGGCGTGCTGGAGAGACAGGGTTAACCTTTTCTAAACCAGTCCAGGTGACTCTGCATCAAAAATCAATGATATCGCACAGACCAGCAATGGGTGAGAATGGGAGTTACTGTCTGTAACTCCGGTTCAAGAGGATCCAACACCCTTTCATGCCTCTGTCCTCTGCGGCATGTGTCTAGGCATGCCCCAGGTGCACAGACATACATGCCGACAAAATACCCATCCACACAGAATAGAATAGTAATACTTTTTAAAAGAATCATTTACTTGTTTGATGTGAGTACACTGTCACTCTCTTCAGATATACCAGAAGCGGGCATCAGATCCCATTATAAATGGTTGTGAGCCACCATGTGGTTGGTGAGAATTGAACTCGGGACCTCTGGAAGGGTGATCAGTGCTCTTAACCACTGAGCCATCTCTCTAGCCCCACATAATAATATCCTGTGTCATCAAAGGAAGAAAAAGCCTAATGGAATATAGCGAACTGGTAGGACGAATGGTCCCAGCTGTGCAGGAGCTCAGAAGGGATGCACCCTCGAGGGCACTCATTTGGCTGTTCCATCTAATGGGGTGATGGGACTGAGTCCATGCTGGGGCCTAGGAGAGAGGAAAGCTGAGCTCTTGCTTCAGTGTGAACTCCATTCCTCTTCCCAGGATCCTCTTCAGCAGCGGACAGCCCGGGCCATCAGCCAGCTGGCCACCAGGAGGTACCAAGCCAGCTGTAGACGGGCGCGAGCCGAGTGGCCAGACTCGGGGAGTAGCTGCAGCTCGGCCCCCGTGTGTGCCATCTGTCTGGAAGAGTTCTCAGAGGGGCAGGTGAGGTGGGCCGGGCTAGAGATGGGGAAGGTAGCTGAGGCAGGGGCAGACAGGTCTAGGTATGACTTCATCACAACTATATCTGAGTCTATGTGTCCTCCAAGGCAGAGATCACTCTAAGATGTGGCCGTTTTGCTGAGCTTCTAAGAACAAGCAGCAATATTGTTGAGAAGGAGCCTTGTGTTGGGCCACAGTGGCGCTTTAAACACATTATCTCTCGTTAGCCACATGACAGAGAAGGTTGGAGAATTGATTGGGTGCTTATCCTTTATGACAGCAGAAACTGTTAAGAAACTTGGGCCAGGCATTGTAGTGCAGGACTCTAATCCAGCCTTGGGTGATAGGAAAAGAACTATGTAAAACTGTCTCAAAAAAAAAAAAAAAAAGTAAAACCAAACCCTTGCCCAGAGTCATGCAGCTTAACAAATCTACTAGCTACACCACCATTACTCTCTGTTCCTTTGCAAGTAGGTGACTTGCAGGAAGGTAAGGCCAAGAGGGAGTCAGGGAGGTCTTTGTAACCTTTGGTTGGGGTACTCTTGTTTGTCTCAGGAGCTCCGGTCATTTCCTGCCTCCACGAGTTTCATCGAACCTGTGTGGACCCTGGCTATACCAGCACCGGACTTGCCCCTCTGCATGTTCAACATCGTAGGTAGGAGGTGAACTGAGGGCTCCTCTGTGTGTACAGACAGATCTAGAGCACAGCTGCCCTGTGGGAAAAGGTTTCTCTTGTGAGGCTAAGGAGAAGCGGCTACCACCATGTTGGCTTCAGCTGCGAACTGCTTGAGAGTGCCTTGTCTGTCGGGGAGGGTTGTCCATACTGAAGCCATCTTCATTTTCTTAAAGAGTGTTGTTTTCACGGCGGTGTTGCTTCTAAATCTGATTTGTTTGGAAATTTGTTATTCTAATGCTCTGGCCATAAAAGACCCTATTTTAGTAAAATTGGTATAGCAATTTTCTAAAAGATGGAAGTGAAATCAACATCTGAAGGAAAAAGAACCTTGTGCTAGGCCAGCCAAGAGGACAATGTGAGCTCATGGTGGCCCTGGGTGAAAGAGCTAATGGTGGCAGGAGCAGGGATGGACAGCCTGGCCATAGGAGGAGGTTAAGTCCAGGTGTGGGTATATTTTAGATTAGATGTTATTTGTTCCCCAAACTGAGCTCAGAAGCTATACAGGATCAGATGGGTAGCTACACCTTTCTGAGTTCATTCTCTGTATGAAGTCTATGATTGTGAAACCAAATGTCCATATTCTCTATTCTTTTCCCAGAGGGAGATTCATTTTCCCAGGCTCTGGGAGGCTCTCCATCTTACCAGGAACCAGGCAGAAGACTCCACCTCATTCGCCAGCATCCTGGCCATGCCCACTATCATCTCCCTTCCGCCTACCTGTTGGGACCTTCTAGGAATTCGGTTGCCCGGACCCCAAGACCTAGACCCTTTCTGCCCTCCCAGGAGCCAAATATGGGCTCTCGGCATCAGCGCCTTCCCAGGGCTTCACATCTCCGGGCACCAGAAGAACAGCAGCACTTGGCAGTATCTCCGCACCGGTATGCACAGGGCTGGGGGCTGAATCGCCTCCGATGTACCTCTCAGCATCCCACAGCTTGCCCAGCGGCCCTAAGACGGGCCAGGCCTCACGACAGCAGCGGGTCTGGAGAAAGCTACTGTACAGAACGAAGTGGTTACTTGGCAGATGGGCCAGCCAGTGACTCCAGCTCAGGGCCCTGTCATGGATCTTCCAGTGACTCAGTGGTCAACTGCACGGACATTAGCCTGCAGGGCATCCATGGCAGCAGTTCTACCTTCCGAAGCTCCCTGAGCAGTGACTTTGACCCCTTGGTATACTGTAGCCCTGAAGGGGATCTCCAAGGAAAAGGGATGCAAACTAGTGTGACCTCTCGACCCCGCTCGCTGGACTCAGTGGTACCCACGGAGGAGACCCAGGTTTCCAGCCACATACACTATCACCGTCACCGCCACCACCACTACAAAAAGCAATTGCAGTGGCGTGGCAGGAAGCCTGGCCCAGAAACTGGGGTCCCGCTGTCCAGGCCTGCTGCTTCTCACACTCAGCTGGAGCAATCTCAGCTCACCGCACCCCCTACAACAGCTTCTTCAATGCTCCCCAACCCACAACGGCCCAGGGCCCTTACAGAGCCAGCCCCTGGCCTAGCAGAAGCTGCCAGCCCTAGCCCCTGTTCCAGCCCCAACCCCTGCAGCCTTTTGAACTTGCAGAAATCCAGCCTCACTGTCAGACACTCACAGAGAAAACGGCGAGGTGGCCCCTCAGAACCCCTGCCAACCTCTCTGCCCCAGGACTTGACTGTGCACACAGCTTGCCCCACGGTTTCCCCCCACTACAACCCCAGTCTAGCATACCCTTGGCCCCCAGAGGTTCCTCCTTTGATGTTCAGACCTCAGGGCCTGGATAGGAGGCTGCTACATGAAGTCCCAGGCCCCTGTTACTCAAGTTCACAGCCAGTGTGGTTGTATCTGAATCCCCGCCAGCCTCTGGGACCATGCTTACCTGGAGAGGGACATTCCAAGTGGAGGTTTGACACCCCAGAGGAAAGGAGATGTCCTTACTCACACTATCAGGTGCTGCCAGCCCAGCCTGGTGAGTGTTCAGGGAAGCTGGTGTTCTGGGAAGAGGAAATTGAATCTGGATGTTGGAGGGCAGGTGAAAAGAGCCAAGGGGTTGAGGAGATTATCACTCACCTGGAGCACAGAAATTATAGGTGGTTCTCAGCTTCCCAGGGGCCTTGGGTTTTGGTAAAGGAATCATTAAGGTATCTGGCAGTACTGGCACACACCTGTAATCCCAGCAACTAGGGAGGCAGAGAAAGGCAGATCTGTGAGTTCAAGGCCAGCCTGGTCTACAGAGTGAGTTCCAGAACAGCCGGGGCTACACAGAGAAACTCTGTCTGAAAAACAAAACAACAACAACAAACGAGAGAGAGAGAGAGAGAGAGAGAGAGAGAGAGAGAGAGAGAGAGAGAGAGAGAAAAGAAACCACTAAGACTTCTCTTCCAAGCATTCTTGTTAATAAGGCCAGCCACGTTTTCATGGGAACTCTGAATCCTCAGCTCTAAGCCAAAGCTTTGCACATTTGTCTGTGTAAACCATCCATCCTTTCCAAGACTTACTACCTCCCAGTCCCTCCCACCTTTGAGAGACACTGTACGGATGGTATACCTCTTTGCCTATAGCTATTGCTAGAAGGACCCTTTTACCTCAAAGGAAGACCCCAGAAATCCTGAAATACAAATCCTAGAATCCTACAGGCAGGGCTTGAGAGCTACTGTCATTCATTCATTCATTCATTCATTCATTCATTTTCTCTTCCTGATTACATGCTAGCTATATGCTAGGTCCTAGGCAGGCCTCTGAGGACATGGAGCTTGCTATCCAGGAGACCTAGGTCCACAGAGAGACAAGCATGCAAATAGTTGGTGTGTAGGATCACAGTGTCCACAGTCATGTGATATGAGCATGGAGCAGGTGTTTGATGGTTCCTTTGGACTCTGTCACATCAGCTTCCAGTGCTGGCAGAATCAGACCACCTTTTGCTCTAAATTCAGTGCTTCCATCTTGCTTGATCCTCACACTCATTGTTTCCTGTGCCTCTGTTAGGTCTGTCATCCTCTCAGGTCTGCTGCTGCTGGCCCCTGCCCATAGGGAGCACAGCCTGAAGGTTGAAGCAGGAGCCTCCCTCTGACAGGGTCAGGAAGTTGAGAGGCCTGCACACCTATGCAGTTCGTGTCGTGTCCCATAGAGTTGTGCAGCCCAGCTCCCCCTGTTCCTCCATGCCACTGTCAGGGCTATCAGTCTTTCAGTGAACTATCTAGAATCAAATGCTCTTTTATGCCCACAGGCAGGAGAAATCTAACCTGATGTGGCCTTCAGTGCTCCAGCACCGTCTAGGTCCTTCTAGCTCCCTTCCCTTCCTCTGCCCTCTACTTTAATCAAGTTGGGTAAACGCGAATTATAGTTCCTGCCACCCAGAATGTCCCACGGACTACTCTGTCCCTATAAACTCAATTCTTACCTTTTCTGTAAAACCAACTCACACTCACTGTCAGAAAGTTTTTCCTCTCTGCTGTGCAGATGTGCATTCTTCCCTCAGTATGTCTCTTAGGACCCTAGTTCTCTCTCACTGTCATAATAGCCATGTGCACGTAACAGCCATGTGCACATAACAGCCATGTGCACATAATATCCACGTGTATGTAATATCCATGTGCTTGCGTGCTTTCCCTGCTAGCCTATTCTTTTGGATAGTCTGTTCAGCAAGTGGTAGCAAGCCAAGTTCACAATGAATGCCTAATAAATATTTATCGGGTGAATGAATGAATAGTAAGTACTAGTCACAGCGGTTGCTATGAGTACTTCTCTAGGTTTGTTTTTCTCTCCCATTTCCCAATGGGCCCCTCTCAGCTTTCAACCTAATCACCTTCACAGACATATTTCCTGCTTCTCCCTCTCTGTGGATTCCTTCCCTGCCAGAGCCTCCACAGGTGGGAGAAGCAGGAGATTAACTGGACCCTTGGTGACCTCTTCTCTTCCCTCTCTTCTCATGCAGGCTCAGAGGAGGAGCTTGAGGAGCTGTGTGAACAGGCTGTGTGATGTGAGATGGTCAGATGAAGCTCCAACGTCGAGTTCCAGAGTGCTCCAGATGACTCAGGGTTCTCCCTGGCACAGGGTCCTGCTCCTGGGAGGAGCCAGGACCTTAGCAAGCATCTCTTTTTGCTGTACTTCCTGGGACCACTGGAAGAAGAGTGGTGATGGTGGGTAGTGGGAAGTGCTATTTCCTGCCCCCAGCTCCCAATCTTGTCTGCAGAACACACCTACAGTGCAGAAAGTCTTGTGTCCAGCTAGACAACCAGCCAGTATCCAGTACACATTTGTAGGGTAGACTCCTAAAGGCTGAGTTTTTGACAAGAAGCTATGAGTGAATATCTAGATGCCCTAAAGGTGCTGCTCTTTCCTCAAGCCCTGCTGGGTTCCCCGGCTGGGTCTCTTTTGCCCCAGGCTTCAAGCTCACACAAGCCAGTGGGTTCAGCTGAGTGAATGACCACGACCACATCTCACCTCCTTTCACTGGGGCAACTTCAGCTTTATCATTTCCTGTCTTCATAAAAGTAGGAGTTTAGGTGAGCCCCAGTCCCAAGAGAGGTCTCTGTACCTTTTCCAGCCGGCACCTGCCTGCTTGATGCTCAGGGAGGAGTAGTTCTTCCTTCCTGTTCTTAAACCAGTCTTACACTGCAGGCTTTGGGCAGCCAAGGAATAGAGTTCTGTCCCAGAGGTGGGGACTGTGACAGATCTGGGATCAATCTTTTGATTATCAAATTCCTTGTCATTCCGGCAACTCCCAGTTCCTCTGAGGTAGAGAACAGGAATGGAGGAAATTAGTGCTCCTTGAAGCTCTTCTGCCTCTAAGTCCAAGGCAGGCAGAAAGGAATGTCTACTAAACTTCATCTGGGAAGAAGGGGAATGAGATGAAGGCAGAGGAAGCACAGCTAGAGCCGAACAGAACAGGGGTCTTCTCTGAGAGGTTCTTGGAGCACAGATGGAGAAGATAAAATGTGACCTGTAAGCCATACAAACCAGTGACCCAACTGAAGGTGTGCAAGTGGAATTGGAGCAAAAAGTTGGCCTGGGCAGCTTGTACCAAGTGGGCAAGGGCTGATGGGCCTCCTGTGGCTCTTCGTCCCAGCATCCGGACCATTGTCAGCCCCTCAGGCAGTATACTTGCCTGGAATGTGAATGTGGGGGGAAAATGGACACGGGATCCTACTTGGGAACCTTCTTTCCTCAGAGTCAATGGGGAGACTGGGATCCAGGCACCCACATGGGTATTTATATCTGAACCAGACAGAAAGATGCTTGAATCAGGCACTATGTTGAAAAATGTATTTATTTGCTAATATATTTATCCATAAATATGATCTGGCTTTGTGGTTTTGTTTCATTATGATTTTTCACTCAGGATAACAATTCCATCTTCTCTATTTTCTTTTGTTGGATTTTTGAGGCCCAGCCTGACCCCCAATTCACTGCACAGCTGAGATCTAACCTCAAAGTGATCCTCTTCCCGCTCCCAGTTACTGGGATTATAGGCATTTACCATTATTCCCTCTGGTTTCATATGCTACTGGTGATACCAAAAGCTAGTCAGGATAGGGTAGTTTTAAATCCCCAGAAAGATCAGAGAGAGCGGCATGCCTGGTTCTCATCATGATTCAGTAATTTATCTGTATCGGACTGTTGCTGACTCTGATGCTTCAGTGACTTTGTGACCTTACAATATTGTAAGCAAATACTGATCCTTGGTATGTATGCATACACTTGTATTCACATGTGAGGGCAGTCTAATCTATATAGCAAGTTCCAGGACAGCCAGCGCTACATAATAAAGACTTTCAAACAAACAAACAGACAAACAACCAAACAACAAAAAGGGTCTCTCACTTGAACTTGCCTGGGGTTCTTGGGATCTGCCTATTTCAGCCCCCCAGTGCTATGATTAGAGTAGCATACTATCATGCCCAGCTTTTATGTGGTGGGTCCTGAGCCAGCTCCTCAGCAGGGTGCCTGCCTTTTTCCATAAATAAAATGATCCCCTTTCAGAGTTGATACAAGACTTATATGAGATAGCACAGTGAAAATATATTCCAAACTGAAAAGAGTGCTAGAAAGTATCTAAAACCCAGTCACTGACCCCATTTGAACGCATCTTGGGACAAAGCCAAGAATCAGTCTTTCTGTAGTTCAGTTTCAATTAGAAGGGCTAGAAGGACAGAACAGCAGGGATTGCAACTATTTATATCCCAGCGCTCCAATTCACATAAACACAAATGACCAGGCTTTTGCCTACACTCCAAGAGAAATGGTGCTTTTCTCTGTATCCATTCCTGTGGGGAGTCCCTGCAAACGGTACGATTATCCTAGGGTCGGGAAGAGCCGCCTTTGCTCTGTTCACACTGCACCAGACATCGTACTTCTGTATGGTTTGCTCAGGATAGTGTCTGAGTGCCACTTCAGAAGACAAGGAATTTTGCGTCCTAAATAGTACATTGGCTAGCTGGGGTGGAGGAAAGAGTATGAGAAATGAGCTACCTAATCTACAGATGTTCTCATGGAATTCTGTCTAAATGTGCCAAGAGTATTACAAAGCGTAAGTTATGAGCCAGGCGGGCAATCGAGAGGCTTTTAGGAGGAATTAAATACGCGTTTTCCCCCAACCCAACAACGCCCCCCACTCCTCCGTCGGCGCGGCTCAAGCTAGCATTCCTGTGGACCGCAAACGAAACCCTATCACGCTCTCGCAGTTACAAGAAGGGTGGAGCCTCGTCGGGTTTTTTTTTTTTTTTTTTTTTTTTTTTTTTTTTTTTTGTCTCAGCAGACAGCCAGAAAGTCAAGACTCATTGCCTCAAGCTTTAGAACGACCTAGCGTGAACCGGCGGCCTTGTATTCTGAGCATTCAGGGGACTGAGACGAGGGCGGGGAGAACCAAGCCAGCCTTGGGTCAAAAAAGTCAAATACCCAAGCGTGGTGGTGCGCGCCCATAATCCCAGTGAAGGCAGGAAGATCAGAAGTTCAAGGTCACTGTCCGGTACTTAGACAGTTGGAGGCCACCATAGCAATTACCATTTACTGTCTTAATAATTAAGCAAGCAAATTAAAACAAGCAGACAAAACAATCTAGGTTCTCCTTGGGAATCTGGAGAGAACCCGGGCCTACAGCCAGACGGCTACATCAAAAGGCCCGCGTTGTGGTACGCAGTTCCGCAAGTCACTCCGCGCCACGCCTCCTGCGCATGCTCCAACCGCACCCTGCTACCCGACGGGCCCAACAGCCCACCGTCTTCCGCTCGCTCTCGCGAGTCCAGGTGACGGGGGCGCGCGCGGCTCAGGTGGCTGTCCGCTGCCCCGCCCAGCGCTCCTGCGGGAGAAACCATCTTCTCCAAGGGGGGAGGGGTGGGGCCTGCGAGAGCCTGCACCGGAAACGGAAGTTACATAAAGGAAGCGGCTGGCATTCTGGGTAATGGTCTGTTTACTTCCTGGGGTGCTGGAGCTTGTATTATCGTATCGGTGAGGATGGCCCTGGAGACGGTGCCGAAGGACCTGCGGCATCTGCGGGCTTGTTTGCTGTGCTCCTTAGTCAAGGTATCCGTCGGGGCCTTGTTTGTAGGAGCAATTGGGGAGGCAAAGTTGGAGAAAGAGAGTGAAATGGGTTCAGACACAGGAAAGAAAAGGACTGAGATTCAGTGAGTGGGAAGCCTAAGAGAGCCGTTGTTAACGTCCAGGGAACGTGAGCTGGGCGTCTGTGCCTGCTGAGAGCTGCGTTTCAGTTCTCAGCTTAACTTAGCACAGGTTTGTCTCCCCAACAGACGTTCGGTGAACTTACTGTGTTGGACTGGGAAGACGCTTGGTGCCAAAGCAGTTGAGAGAGAGTAGCTGGAGAGTGTACCTGACCCCAAAGAGACTAGAAGAAATATATAAGCTGAATTAGGAGCGAGAGTAAAAAGGTGTGAAGATGGAGTTTAGGAGTAGTTTGGAGAGTAGTAGGTGTTGGTTATGTAGAGAAGGAAGGAATTGGCTTTGTAGAAATACTAAGACGTTGTGCTGCTCATACTCGCTTTTTTTTCCTTTTCAGACCATAGACCAGTTTGAATATGATGGGTGTGACAATTGTGATGCATACCTACAAATGAAAGGCAACAGAGAGATGGTTTATGACTGCACCAGCTCTTCATTTGATGGGTAAGCCCCTTTCATGCTCCTTTATTTACATCTGGACCATCTTGGCTGTGACCCAATAAGTTAATATGGAATAGATTTTTGACGTCGTAAGACTAGATGGTCTCAGCAGTACCTCAGAGAGCTACTAATTCTTAATGTTCAGCCCAGTAGCTGTGAACTTCCGTAGCTACTGAGTACTTGACATGTGGCTAGTTCAAATTAGAATATGCTTAAGTGTCAAATACATACCAGCAAACAAAGACTCAGCATGAGGAAAAATAATGTCAAATAATAGGAATTTTTTAAAGATTAGTTAAATGTTGAAATGGTGTTTTGGGGTTATTTGGTTAATAAATATTGAAGTTATTTTCTCTGGGCGGTGGTGGCGCACGCCTTTAATCCCAGCACTTGAGAGGCAGAGGCAGGCGCATTTCTGAGTTCGAGGCCAGCCTGGTCTACAGAGTGAGTTCCAGGACAGCCAGGGCTACACAGAGAAACCCTGTCTCGAAAACCCAAAAAAAAAAAAAAGTAGTAGTTATTTTCATCTTTACTGTTGTAAACAGTAGCTAGGAGGACATTTTAAATGGTGTGTACTTTTTCTGTAGTCCTATTTAGTAATCCTTCACAACTCTTGTCCGCTCAATTATAGTTAGTTGAGGCTGTGTTTATGTTGTATACTGATGCTTGACACGGGATGTACAAGGTGGTAGATCCTAAATGCTGAAGAGTTGGAAGTATAATACAGCAGTAGAGCATGTGACTACCAAGTACAAAGCCAAGGGTTTAATTCCTAATGCTCCTCCAAAAATGTTGGCTACATGAAAGATCTGTTTGGAAAATGAAGGGTACAGGTCGTATAGTATCTTAGCTATAGAGTGGCTTGCACCTATATTCCCGTCATCTAAGAGGGAGACACCAGAGAATTGGGGGTTCAGAGCAAGCCTCAGATACATAGTGAGTTTGCGGCCAGCCTGAGCTACGGAAGACCCTGTCTCAAACGAGACCAGCTAGATGATATCTCAGCAGGCTAAGATACCTGATGGCAGGGCAGTAACCTTCACCTCAATCCCCGGATCCCACAAGGTGGCAGGAGAACTAAGTTCCCTCAATTGTTTTCTGACCTCAACACATTCACCCTGGCATGCATATGTGAGAGACGGTGCACGCACATGTGCGCACACATGCACCTCAAGTAAGTTAACTAGAAAAATGATAGTAAAACACAATGAGAGAAGCAAGAGTGCTCTGGTCTTTTCCCCCAAGGCAGCAGCATTGCTAAGTTTCTTCTGGACTGCAGGCCAGCTAAAGATCTCATATAAGCTGAGCTTAAGCCTAGTGTTTGTTAAAGTTCTGTGAAGGTTCGGCTGACGTCATTTAGGGGAGAATGATTCCCTCAAAGATTGGGCAAAGAGATGCTGATTTGGAACCTTCAGTTCCGTGAGTGCAAATGCACATTCCTGTATTCCCGTATTCCTTTGTCCAATCTGTAAGGGAACACCTGTGCCAGCTGCTTTGAGAGATGCTAAGAGTTACACAGTAAGATATAAGCAAGAGTCACTTTGAATCTTTACCAATTTGACCTATTTAAAAATTATTTAAAGATATGCTTTGTTTTTAAATCATGTATATGTGTATGGCTATGTGTGCATGAATACAAGTGCCCAAGAAGGCCAGAGTCCTCAGATCCCCTTGGAGCTAGAGTTACAGGCAGTGAGACCTGCCCTGTGTGGGTGCTGGGAACTACACTTGGGTCGGGTCCTCTTGAACAGTTTGTGCTGTTAATCACCGAGCTGCCTCTTCAGTTTCCAAAAGTTTCTTTCTTTTTAAGGTTTTAGATAGATAGATAGATAGATTTTTTTTTTTTTAAATTATTATCTGTTGATGCCATGACTTCTTACCTTCTGGCCATTGTGAAGAATACACTTATGTAGATTAACTATACATAGCTGCTTAAACCCTGATTCAGAGCTTTTGGGTGTATGTCTGTAGAATTGCTGTATCATAATGTAACAACTAGTTGTTTGAGGAAAGTTTCCCCCCTCTTCCTAGCTCCTCTTGCTTTCTGGGTTTTTGTTTTTCTGTTGTTTGTTTGGGTTTTATTTTTTATTTTATTTAATTTATTTATGTATTTTGTGGGGTTTTTGTTCTTGTTGTTTTGAGACAGGGTTTTCTCTGTCTCCTGGCTGGCCTTGAACTCACAGAGATCCACCTGCCTCTGTCTCCAGAGTGTTGGGATTATGGGTATGTATTACTCCTGGCTTTCTTGTTTGTTGTTTCTGTAGAGCCATCCTGCTGAGTGTAGATTATATCTTTATAATTGTTACCATTATAGATCAACCCTCTTTAAATTTATTTTGGAAACAGGGTTGTTTTTAAGTTAGCCAAATAGACCTTGGACTGAAATCTTCTGCTTTAGCCTTCAGAGTAACTGGAATTGTAGGCTGCCTGATCAGGCCTGACTAGAACTGTAGGATTTCAGAGGAGGTGGAGATGAGGTAGAAAGGACATTTCAAATATTATTATCGAGAAGATCAATTGTGAAGGGCAGAGAAAGTACCGGAGCTGGGGGAAGAGCCTGTGTAACTGCCTGCCTGGGATCAGTCTGAAGAGCTACTTGCTGTCTTACCCTTCTTCCACTCCTGGATGTCAGCATTGTTGCCAGGAAAATGGGGGCGGCCATGGAGAGGCAGTCAGCAGTGTCAGTTCCTAGAAAACTATTTGATTGATTGGATGATTAACAGATAACCTCCATAGCTCCTCATAGCATCTGCCTGCTCACATGGTGGCTTAAGCCCTTGAGTAGGCTTTCTGCTCCTTAGCCTATGGAAGCAGAGGTATCTGCCAAAGGACTGATGGAGTGGGAAGGGATGCTTGGCATCTACGCTGTCAGTATCTGTACTAGGTCCTTTGCATGCACTATCTCAACCTGTGTCTCACTGTGAAAATCTGTGAAATGTCTCCAACTGTACTTGAGACTGCACAGCTCATTAAAGGAAGGGATTCCTTCCAGGAAGAGGATCCATTGTTTGGTTCCAGATGCCTAGTGATTGAACTGGTTGTCATCAGTGCTGGACATCCACAGGTAAAGCACTTCTAACTGGTTGTCCAGGGACATAGACTGAAAGGCCTTCCTAAGTCAGCTCCTTTCCAGTGTTAGAACTGCATCCCAGCTTTCCCATGGTGACTTTCTCCTCAGGTGCCTCTCCTGGAGCTGTTGCTTTGCTCAGTAGCCCCCTCTAGCAGGGCAGGCTTGAGCTGACTCTTCGTCTTCCCTCTCTAGAATCATTGCAATGATGAGTCCAGAGGACAGCTGGGTCTCCAAGTGGCAGCGAGTCAGTAAGTGTCTTTCTTATCTTGGCCCGTGCAGTGTTGAGAATGTATCTAAGGGTCTGAAAGGATGTCTTAAATCAACAGGGTGCATGGTGCCATGTGAGAAAGATGGGGGTAGAGAAAAGCCAAGCCTTGGGACTGGCAAAATGCCTCAGCAGCACCAGACTCACCAACTTGAGTCTGCTCTTGGGGACCCACATGTTGGAAGGAGAGAACTGACTGCAGATTGTCTTCTCACCTCCATATGTGCACCATGGAATGTTTTATACGACTCTCATGCACCCTACCTCTCTTCTATTTTTAACTTAATTCTTCATTGGTTTTCAGTCTTAACTCATTCCCATTTTAATCTCCTCTCTTCCTCAGGTAACTTTAAGCCAGGTGTATATGCTGTGTCAGTCACTGGTCGCTTGCCCCAAGGTAATAATTGTAACGGCAGCAGTGGGCATCTGCCAGGCCCAGCAGAAGCCTGTGTCCCAGTAGCTCTTTGCCTGGATCTTAGGTGATAGGCAAATCCAGTGCCTGGGTTGGGGTGGGGCCATCTCTATCCTCGTGACTCTCTCATGGGACTGTTTCTTTTTCTGTCATAGGAATTGTGCGGGAGCTGAAAAGTCGAGGAGTGGCCTACAAATCCAGAGACACAGCAATAAAGACCTAGCTAGGTGCAGGCCATAGCATCTTGTTCTCTACTTCTGTACTTGTTTTCTTGTGGAACTAAACAGGTGGGACCCCAAAGACTCCCTGCCCTCCATCTCAGGATCAGCAGACTCCGTGGAAGCAGCGCATCCCGCCTTAAGTCATCTCACTGTCTCTGACCACTGCTGAAGTGTCTGGGTGGATTCTCAGAGGAGTAAGATGCTGATTTCCCACCTCTGTTGAGGGTTTTGCCTTTGTCCATGGCCAGGACTTTAGTTTAATAACAATAAAATGAACCTTTGGAACATACTTAAAAGGGTACTAAGGCCCGTGTACCTTTTTCTCTCACAGTGAGGCCTCACTTGCCTGGTGAGCTCTGGGGCAGCTCAGCTGACGTCGTCCCCTCTCTGGCCTGCCTTTGAGGGGTATGACTGCTCTGCTGTGCTTGCTGCTGTATCATGGGAAGACCTGCTGTCCTGTGCTGACTGAAGTCAGTGTTCTGCCCTAGACCTGGTGCGCACCCTCCTTTGAAGGAATCCAAGGCTCCGCCTTTACCCTCGACACTCTTTAACTTCTCTTTCTTCCTTTGTCTCTTCTCTTTGCTCTTGCTGTACCTTTGCCAGTCTCAGAGTTCACATTCCCCTTAGTAAGTACCCTGAGTGGCTGCTGGGTCTTGATCTGGGTTTTTGTGTTTCCATGGAAAACAGGCCCTCCTCTGGCTAAGAAGGAAACCAGGGGTAATGCCACATTGGCCAATATCATTTTTATAATAAAATATTTACCATATATTCTCACTTAAAACATAGAAATTGTATCCCCATTTTGGTTTCTCTTTAGTTTCCATCTGTAAAATAGGAGCGATTGCTCCTGTTCACCCTGTCTGCCTATTTCAGGGTTGAAAGGACTAGAAATGAATAAGAAAAGCAGGTAGCTCACCTCAAGGGCCAGGGGTGGCCCATGCCTGAAGTCCAGCACCCAGAGTCTGAGGTTGGGGTTATGTCAAGTCTGGGCTGCATACAAAGTGAGACCCCTTCTCAAAAAGCCAAGTAATACTAAAGAGTAATGTGTAAAGTTTGTTGTCTGATTATTCTGCTATTCTTCAGCATTTACACCGTCTTCACAATTAGTCAACATTGGGGGTGATGCTCACAACCTTCCTGCTGGGGGAGCACCACCTTGCTAACAGAGGTACCTGCACTAGGCTCTGTCTCAGATAGTTGTCGCCTGTAGAAAGGGTGAGAAGGAAAAGGTGACCCAGTGGCTATCTCTTGACCCTGTGCTTGTTGTCCCAGCCCGTGGAAAGCAAGCTGGTAGTGACCAGGCTACTCATGGGTCCCCACCAGGAGTGTGTTCACGTGCACCATCAAGCTCTGAGGGAACAGATCATCACCCTCAATTCCAAACCGAGCTGTTGTAGGAGTTCTCTAGCCCAGCCATCTAAAATTAAACCACCATCGCTGGCGGATTCTTCAGTGAGGTTCATTTGGAAGGGGCCCTGGCTAGCGAGAGTAACTCTGTCAGGCTAGAACTTACCTCCTGGAGGGAACAAGAAAGTTTCCCCAAGAGGGTCTAGGCTGTGGAGGCAACACCTCAGCTTTCACTGGCTTTTTCAGAAGTCCCCTGGAAAGCCCCAGCCGCTGTTCTGTGTACATGACCCGGATGTGACTGTGTGCTGAGAATGGAAACAGTTGTGGGGAGGGGAGGCAAGAAGAGCCTGCACAAATAACCACACTGGGGCTGCTTGAGTCCCACACCTCCTGGGCCCCAACTGTCAATCTCACAGGAAGTGAAAGACAGACGGAGCTATCGGCCATGGGGGGCCTGGGTCTTGTTGCAGCTTCCCCCACCTGGGAGCTGCTTTCCATCCCTCTCATCTTGTGGTACTGGAACCCAGATTAGCTTGCTGCCCAGCAGCCCATACAGGCAAGAACGTGCTAGAGTCCCACCATTCCTTTGAGCCAAAAGAGGTTTGAGACAGGAATTTGGTTCTGGGCTCTCAGGGTGGGCTGTCCTGTGGCACAGAGGCCTTTCAAATTCCAGGACTGCTGTCTGCATTCTCCTCCTTAAGCGTTCAGGGCTTGCTGAAGTTTAGACCCACCCTAGCTTAGGAGGTTTGAGTGGGCCCCCGATCTTAAGCCACTCCTTCCGACTCCTTCAGTGCTGGGGGTTGAACCTCAAGCCTCGTGCATGCTAGGCAAGTATTCTACCACTGAGCTATCCCCAGCCCTTACACTTTTTGGGTCACACCTCACTAATCTACACTGGCTAGAAAGTCACTCTGTAATGCAGGCTGGCTTTGAACTTGGGATCCCCTGCCTCCCAAGTAACTGATGGCAGGCGTGCACTATGAGGCCTGGATCCTCTTGGTATCTTGTTCAGTGGTTTGACCCCTGTCCCTCAAGGGGGACAAGGCTCCTCCCCTTCAGTCGGGTAGATTCAGCGCAGACAAAACTAGAAACAGCACCCACCAAGATGCTTTAAGACTGCTCCCTCAGCCTCATGTTCTGCCTCTGGTATCGATCTCCCCAAAGCTGATGGGGACAGTGGCAGCACAGTGGTGACTGGAAGCTGGTAGAGCAAGAGTCACAATGTCTCAGGAGAGAGCAGTTTCCCTAAGAATAAGGTTGACAGGATGGTTTGCCAAGTTAGGGCCAGACCCAGCTCTTGAGGTAGCCACCATGTTACCCTCAGTCTGTCTACAGCCAGCTGCTCCGTCTCCAGGCCTGGCACCTGTCAGACGACTGATCTCTGAGTATATCAGAGGCAGGTAGGCAATGGTAAAGACAGACTTGACTTTGGTAATCTAGCTCCCACTTAGTATCCATAAAGACTTTCATGTAAATCGTATTTGGTAGTTGACGAAGGTCTTTGACATCCATGATCTCATCTTTACGAAACTCCTGGAACATAGTCTGTGTTTAGCAACAAAGAGATAAGCTGTGAGGGTTAAAGTGGCTTAGCCATGATGAAGTAGCAGAGCCTTAGCTCCTACAATGTCCCACAGTCGGACACTGATGTTTCTCATCTGGTTACTGCCTGTGTGAGGATTAGGCAGAGCTGTGAGGCAGGAGCTTTTCGTTTGAAGTCATAACACCTTGTCCCTCCACCCTGGACCCTGCTAACCTCCCTACTTAACACCTCTAGTCCCAGATCTAAACTTAGCCACAAGACAGTGGAGCACTGGGCCAGAGAGGAGGTCAAAGGGAAACGGGGCCAGCCCTTCAGCAGCATCCATTCATTTCCAAGTCCTAGTCACCTGCCAACCTGTGTCCACATTTCCTATCCTCTTCTGCATTGTCTTCCCTGCCCCCCCACCTCCCTGCCACCTGAGCCTGATTGTGGCTTCCACCACAACCTGATGGGACACAGACCCTGTGTGTGATGAAAACATGTTCCTACTGAGGGCAAGAACCCTTGCGACCCAGACCTGCTGCCTCTGCCAACCTTGACCCTATGACTTTTAAATCATGGTGTCTACACATTTTCTTTTCCTTTCCCTTCTCTTGTTTTCTTTTCCCTTCTTCTCACCTTTTATCTCTCTCTCTCCCTCCCTCCCTCCCTTCCTTCCTTTTTTTTTTTTTTTTTGTTTGTTTTTTGTTTTTGAGACAGGGTCTCACTATTGTAACCCTTCCTGGTTAATCTAGAACTCACTGGAACAGACTGCAGTTGAACTCCTAGAGATCCACCTTCTTCTGCCTCCCAAGAGCTGGGACTAGAGGTATGTGCCACTGTACTCAGTGCAAAGCTTCTCTACAAAACCCAGCTGACAAAGCTCCAAGTCCAGTTGGCAAGACAGATGTACGTGTGTTAGGCACACAAGGGAGACAGCATGACCAAAAGGCTAGGAAGGTATTTCTCTTCTTTTTCTCAACCAAGCACTGTACCACTGAGCTACACTCCCCTGCCTTGTTAAGCTTTGAGACAGTTTACCAAATTATTCAAACTGGTGTAGAACTTACTCTGTAGCCCAGGCTGGCCTTGAACTTACAGAGATATGCCTGCCTCTACTAGTGCTGGGACTAAAGGTGTATACCACCACTGCCTGGCATACTTTGAACTTTTAATCCTCCCCAGTAGCTGGCATTACCGTTCTGCACATCACAATTTGCCCCCCTCTCTTCCCCCTCTCTCTTTTTCTCTCTCCCCTTTCCTCTCTCCCCTCTCTCTTTCTCCTTCCCCCCGCCCCCCATGTGTGTCTGTGTGTGTTGCTGAGGCTTGAACCAGGGATCTTGTACATAACAGACAATGTTCTATCATTGAAATATATGCCTAGTCTTATTTTTTTAATGTATTGCATACTTTGCCACCAGCACACAAGAATCAGGATATGACTTAACCTCTACTTAGCTCAAAGTCATTGTTAGGAGCATCTATATTTGTATCCTGTGGTAAAATGGTTTCAGGACTAATTCTTTTTCTACCTCTTGGATTCACAGCCTGTCAGCTGTCGTGTCTGTCATTCATTCATGGCTGTCTCCCTTCTAGTTTTGCTTGAGCTGAAGGAACAGACAGCTACATTTGGTACATCCTGTAGTGTGGCGGGTGAATGAGTAAGGCTTAGGTCAAGAAACCACACGGCTGCTGGCCTGGGTCTTTGGTTGGGTGCAGAGGCCTCCATCACTGGGAGGGTAAGCTCTAAACTGCTGAGGCTGTAGAGCTGAAGGCAGACAGAATATTGGGGCTAGTGGAGTATTATTAAGGCCTCCACCTTATGAGTGACAGGACCAGACCACATCAGCCTGACTCCAGGAACCATGGCTGTGTGGTTTGTCCTCAGAGGTTTTGCTTCAAGGTGCTGCCATACTTTGTGAACGTCCCGGGAACAGGAACCAAGGGCACACCATGCTGCCCTGTGCTGTTGACATCAACATGTTGAGATCTTGATAATTAGGATGAAAACTATTGTCCCGTTGTGTTCTGGTGCTCCATCTCAACAGGCCCTTTGGGGCCTGGACAGGCAGCATGATACAGAGGACTTGAGACCCTCAGAACTTCTCTCAGGGTTCATCCCACGGTTGACAGCTGCCTGTGCCTGTAAGTTAGGGAGCTAGCAGGCCCATTTCCAGAGCCCTGTGTGTGACTTCTGTAGGTGTACCTCCTCCCTGCAGACTGAGCAAACAGAGGGCACCAAGGCAGGGCCCCTAGCTGCTTTCCAAAAGGTGTTTCTCCTTCCTTCTCCCCAAACCCAGCATCTGCCACCCTCGGTTTTTCCCCCTTTGGAAAAAAAACAAAAAACAAAAAACCTGTAAGAGCCATTAGCCAGAAAAGGATGGTGGCACTAGTGGTGCTGGTAATGGGATGGTGTGGTAACTGTTGATTGTTCTCTCGGGACTGAACAGCAAAGGTCCGAAGAGGGGAAAGAGCTCTGGGAGGGAGAGGATGCCAGTAACAACCTAGTTTTCTCTGGACCTGGCAGGGACTGGATGACCTGAGACAACCTGGCAGCTTCCCCACCCTGTAAAGGCAGCCGGCACTTTCTCTGGGCAGCTGCAGAGACTCACTTCCTCAGCCCTGCCCCCTAGAGAAGCAGGAAGATGGAGGGTGGGTCTCAGACCGAGAGGTGGGGCATGACCTGGAATCCAGGCTTTTGCTGGGCTAGATGAGGTAGTGGGGGCAGACATTTCCCTGGATTAGGCAATTATCAGTCTCTCCTACTGAAGGAGAGAGTAATCATCCCTTTATCCCCTTAGAGGTACCAGGGCCGGAATTGAACCCATGTCCTTGCAAAAGGATCTTTTCCTGGCAGCTGGAGGCAAGAACCATGGTGGGAAACTGCCAGTGGCCTGTGGTTCCTTCATAGCAAGTATACTTTCATATGTGGCAATTTCCAGTTCAAAACTACATCAGGTCCACAGTGAGGGTCTCTCAAGACATTAGTACTCGCTTCTCACAGATGAGAACGCACCGAGCAGCACACTGAATTAGCCTTTCCCCTTGCCCATCGCCACGTGCTAATGGCCATTCTGGGGCAGCAACAGGGTCAGGGGTAGAGGAGGGCAGTCCTCCTTGTGTTCCTTTTGCCTCCTGGAACCCCGACATGCAGCTGGAGCCCGGGGAGTGTGTAGCTTTAAGTCTGCATCAAGCATTCTCAGCATCAAGGTTCCTTTAATTGAGGAGCCAGGCCCTCAATACCCAGCGATGTTCACTAACCCGAAGACCCTTAGAGGAGAGGGGCTTGGATCCCCTGGCCTCATCTCCCACCTCCATTCGTCCCCAGCTTCTCACCTCCCCCTCTTAGAACCACAGCCCCATGACGCTGACACTCATGCTCCATTGGCCTATATGGAGAACATTTGCCCTTATTTGGCTAGGCCAGCTCCAGGCTGGGCCTCCACCTCCAGCCCAGCCCCCACAGGCCTGTCTCTCTCACTTCGTCTTTTTGAGGTTTGGCTGTGGGGCCCAGTGGGCGTCACTTCAAACGCACTTTCTGGTTGAGTCACTTTTAACGGCTCAGTGCTGTGAACTGCTGGAGCTGTTGCTGTTTGCTCTGCTCTGCTCCCGGGCACCTCTAGGCTTGGTGGCCAACCCTCCCCCACTGCTGAAGAGAGCTGGGTGGATGGTGACCTTGGGCAGGTTTTACAGACCACTTGGTGACCCATTTAGTCACATCCAGTGTCCCTGGGACAGAGCAGTGGGCCCTGAGCCCCTCCCATAGCTTTTCCAGCTCCTTCCTTAGACTGGGATTTGGGGGATAGACAGGTCTTCATGGGAGAACTGCTACTTTGGGGGCAATTAGAGTTGACTTCTTTGGGGGAAGAGAAAAACGAGGTGCAGACTGTCCGCTGACATTTAGGAAGAAGAAACTTAACCTGACTTAGATTCCAGTTCCTCAATTCGAAATGGGGATACTGACACTTGCCTTACTGGGTCAGCACGATCAAATGAGATGCAGACCGAATGTGCTCCTCCTGTTTACTGGGTACCCTGCTGGACCCTCCTATGGTGCGGAGAGCGACTACATGGAACCCAGGCTAGCTCCTGCACGTGATGGTTTCCTCTTCCTACTCCTTATCTTGTATTTCCAGCTGTGTCTGGGGCATGAGGAATCCTGTGGAGGGCAGGAGGTTGACAGAACTAGCGAGCCCTTCTGCCACTGGAGCCCTCTCTGGACTTTAGGATGTCTACTGTATGTCCATCTGGGAAGATGTACAGCTGCCCTGTGGCTTGGCAGGTTTAGAACATGGTACTATTGCTTCCTCCTACCATTAAGGGCTTTGGATCTTTGTCCTTGGGGATACTCCAGAGTAAAAACAGGTCCTTCGATCAACTCTCTCTTCCATTCTATAGTCAAAGAAACAGGCAAGAAAAGGGCTCAGGGCAGATTCAGTAACAGGCCCAAAGTTACATTGTAAAAGCTCCAAGAATCTTGTCCCTCCATTTTGTGCTCTTGGCTGTCCTAGGTTGATTGACAGATGGTAGCAGGCACCTCCCCCGCCCTCTCTCCCAAACCCCTCTCCTTGTTTGCTTTCCTGTGTCAGTGTGATCAAATTAGATGCAGACCAAACATGCTCTTCACATTCACAGTGTGTGTCCTGGACTCCCTTATGGCATGGAGAGGTGGATGTGTGGAACCCAGGCTGGATCCTACGCGTTCGTGCGCACGAGCACGCACACACACACATACACATACACACACACACACACCAGGGTGTGGGTCGGAGGGAGAGAGAGAGAGAGAGAGAAGAAAATATTGTTTAACCGGGAGTCAGAACAGCTATGCACATTAGGCCTTGCACTCATGTGTAGAGAGAACTTTCCTTTTCCTGCCAGCGTCCCTAGGAGATCCCAGAGGAGAATGCTTCTGGTTTTGTAACCACTCCCACAGCTGTGGTGAGGGTGCCCTTCTCCCTTGCACAAGCACACCGCCCCCCTTCTTACCCAGGCTTTCTGCTTCTTCCCAGACGCTGGAGAAAGAACCGTGCACTTGGTCCTCGCCTCGGCCTGCCTTCTGTTTCTCTCTGTGCTTGCAACTTGGCTTCCTAAGGGCCGGTTTGCTGCTTGAATCCCCTGTCCTATGGTCTCGGCGCAGCTGAACCAAAGCCCCATAAAACAGCTTCCTAGAACTAGCCGTGTGTATCAGGCAGAGGAGGCAGAGGCCAGGAGACAGCCTGTCCACTCCCCTGGCCCGACAGGAAGCGGGCCTCATGCTCCCAAGGCACTGAGGTGACACTGAGGCTCCTCCAGGTGCTGAGATGACCTCTGCTGGGGACTTGGCTGAGGCACTTCTGACCACTGGCCCTTGCTTTTCTTTTCATTGTGATTGGCTTTACCTGGTTTTGCAGTGCTGGGGGATCAGTTTCCCTCCTTTGTGGGCACTCCTGCCTCAACACTGGTTCCCTGAAGGGTGGGCCTCTCAGCCTTCTCCACTTCCTGTTTGTGAGTGGTTAGCTCCTGTGGCTTCTCTCTTCAGAAGCAGGTTATCTGGCCTGCCATCTCTGCCTGCCTGTCTGTCTACCCACTGAGTGAGGCCCAGGCCCGTGCAGCTGGAGTGAAGTCTTGGTTTTTGTCTCAGTGCTGTCACTCTGGGCCCTCCAGCCTTCTAAGGCAAAGGCCTTCGAAAGAACTTTCTCCACTTCTTCTCTTTGCCCAGTTACCCCTTCCAAACTCTCTCCCACTTGCATTTACTTCTTCCAGAAGGCCTTTGCTGATATGACCCCTGTTCCTCTCCCCAGGTCACCCCAAAGGCTCCCTCAGCACCAAGGGAGGGCTACTTGGTGTCTACCATAGTGCATATGCACACAGAATTCCCTACACCCCCTACAATGACCCCGAGTTCCTCCTGAACTCCACCCTTCCCAGAAACCAAGAGTCCTCCATAGTGGGCAGTGTGTTCTTTTCAGGACCAAAACCCTTATCTCAGCATACAAGGTGGCTGTCCTCAGAGTTAGGAAGGGGTGGGAGGAAAAGACTGTCTGGAACTTTCCAGGTCTGGGACTCATCCCCTAAGTGAATAGGGTTTTGTTTCCTGTCCCCATTCCCGCAGCTCCACTTTCACTTAGGGGAGATATCCCAGGAAATAAGAATTCCCAGAACGAGGGGCTGGACATGTAGCAGCGTTGGCAGAGTACTTGCCTAGAATGCACTAAGTCTGTAGTCTCAGCACTTAAGGGAAGGGCAGGAGGATCAAAGTTCAAGGTCATCTTTGATTATATAGCAAGTTCAAGACCAGCCTGAGATACATAGGATCCCGTCTTTAAAAGGGAGGTTGGGGTGGGTGGAGAGATGACTCAACAATTAAGAACATTCATTAGCTGCTCTTCCAGGGGGTCTCGGTTCAATTCTCAGCATCTGCATGGCAGCTCACAACTGTCTTGTTACTCTAATTCCAGGGGATCCAACACCTTCATATAGACAAACATGCAGGCAAAACACCAATGTACATAAAATAAAAATAAATTATTTTTAAAAAATGATAAAACAGAATAAACACAAAAAATAGCCAAGCACAGTGGTGTATACCTTTGATCTCAACACTGGAGAGGCAGAGGCAGGAGGATCTTTGTGAGTTTGAGACCAGCCTCGTCTACATAGTGAACTCCAGGATAACCAGAACTACCAAAAGAAACCCTGTCTCAACAAACAGTTAAGTGAAAACCAGAAAGGACCTTGGAGGATATTCTTCCACAGAATTTAAACGGTGGCAGCTGCCTTCTGTGTGCCTCACTGTGTCTGGATGAGTTCCCAAGGTTTAACTTCAAATCATCTACTTGAACTCTCTCTCTTTAACCAAGAAAGCCATTAAGACCTCCCCTTTCCGGCTGGAGAGATGGCTCAGCGGTTAAGACCTCTTCCAGAGGTCCTGAGTTCAATTCCCAGCAACCACATGGTGGCTCACAACCATCTGTAATAGGTTCCGATGCCCTCTTCTGGTGTGTCTGAGACAGCAACAGTGTACTCACATACAGAAAATAAATAAATACATATATACATAAGTAAGACCTCCAAATTCAGCTCCAGACCACCACTGATGGTTTTGATTGTCTCTTGGAGCACAGAGGTCTCAGGCAGCAGGAAGCTTTGGGAACAACTGAGTGGGTTAGGCCTATCCTTCAGAGACACCTGTGTACTCTAGGACATCTGTCAGTCAGGTCACTGGTCCAAGTCCTAAGTGGGGTTTCCTGTGTCCTTGCAAGAGGCAGGGATGTTCAGGAGTGGATAGGAAGTCTTCTGGTGAGCTGGCTGCATCTATTGTGTGTGGCTCTAGGATGTCAATGGCTCACAGGTGTGCACCCCATTCCTCACGGCACACACCACTCTTCTAACACTTACTGTCCCCATGTCCTTGCCTAAGATTCTGCCTCTTTCCCTGCCTTCTGTTGTCTCTCTTCTCTGGTTCTCATATTTAGGGGGTTTCAGACTCAGCGGTGGTGAAGCTAAGGCCCTGAACTCCTCCTCAGTTCCTTTGTTCTTCAGCCCCAGCCTCAAGAGGGAAACCACAGAAAATTCCAGACCCTCCAAGAAACTCCCTGATGCCAGGCATTCTATAGCTAGAGATGAGCCCTGGGTAGTATGGGGTACTAAAGACTGTCCACAGATGGGAGGGACACAGCTTCTTGGAGGGAGCACCCACCACCCTGCTCAGGACAGAAGAGGAGCTGGAGTGCTCCTTGGCCTCAGAGCTGCCTTGTTACAAGTTGTCACATACTCAAGACACCTACAGCACAACAGGGGCCAGAAGCCAGGCCCTGCCTTTCATTCGGTGGCACATCTTCTCTAGGACAGGGTGCCTCCCCAGTGATAGCTCTAGGGCTGTCCTAGGCCCTGAAGGATAGGGGTCCAGAAACCCAGGTTACTGCACAGCTTTGATATTCTTATCCTCTTATCTCCTGGGGCAGCCACTTCCCCTCCACCCAGGTCTGAGGCCTGGTGGTGGTCTCTTAAAGGAACACTGACCTATTTTTTGACCAGCTAGCCTTGCAAGACTGTTTACCACTGTTTCTCTGGACCTTAGGGTGAAGGTTCATGTTCTTTCTTTCCTACTCCCACTTGAGGGTACCAGGTTGGCAGCACCTCTTGCAGAAGGAAAGCATGTGGCACAGTCTCCCATTCTCTGTCTGACCCTCCTCCAATTCCTTCTGGGTCTTGAATTTGTATTCCCTGAAGCCAGGGTGGACCTGTGGCTAGATGGAGTTCCCAGAGAAGATACTCATGGCTTTCTCAAAGGAGACATTAGTGGTTCTTCCTATTTCCTCCTGCCTCTTCTATCTCCCCCTCAAGGCCACTCTTGATTCCAGAGCCAAGCTCGCTGAGGGGCTTGGGGAAGCTGAGGAAATGTAGTGGGCTCATACTCAGCCCCTAAACTCCTGCCCAGACTCCCACCTTGCTCCCATCCCCCAGCTAGGGGCCCTAGGCTGTGCAGTTTCCTGTCTTCCCCATGGGGAAAGTGGGGGTTGACATGCAGGTGGGCGGGCCCGTGCCCACATCCGGTAGCCACGAGAACCTCCTGTCAGAACCTTTTTCCTCCCCTCCCCCCAAGACTACAGGTACCTATACTCTACCCCAGGCCCATTATCCTGACAAGCCCTGTTCTTGCATCCTTGTGGGCCCTAAAAACAGCATGAAGACCCAACCCAGTTGTGACACGCACCCCTATAGTGTGTGTAGTGTGTCACCTGAGGGGCTAGGCTCCCCTGGGGAAGTCGTGGCTTTCAGGGATGTTGAGAACACTGAACCTAAGGAAGATGATGGTGTATGGGTTCCAACTTTCTTTCATGCCTCTGCACCTTCCACAGCCTCTCAGGAGAACATACAGAACAGCTATGCCTTGCTTGGTCAATGACCAGGGGAAAGGCCATCAGTGGGGGTAGGGCCCAGACAACTATTTTTCTAGTGTTAGGATTCAGGACTTTTTTTCTGGGCACTCAATAAAGGCCCTAGCAGGGAACTGTTGTCTACTGGGGTCACCTCCAATGAGTCAGTGTCAACTCTTGAACCATCTCCTGTGGCTGCTGCCATTGGGGAAGGGCAAGTCTTGGATCCAGGAAGCCACCTGCCCAGGGCATGTGAAATGGCCTCTTCAGCTCCCCCCCTCCCCTCCCGCCAATACCCAGCCTTGTCTCTGGTTTCCTGTCAGTCTGCACTCCCCAGGGAGGGGAGGGGTGGCTAATCTCTGATGCGTTGTGGAGGCGGGCTCCAAGACCGTTGGGCGCCCTGAGATCTGACCCACGTGGCCTCAGGGTTATAAGCCCTGCCCACCCTGAAGGGAACCCCACTTTGGAGCCTGTTCTTCTCCGCTCTGCACCATCAGGTAAGACCTAAATCTTCACTCTGGCCCCAACCAGGGCTTTTTAATTCTGGGCCGAAGGGACAGTGAAGGGCTTGGGATCCAGGTTCTAAGTGGAAGTTTGGGACTGCAGGAGGCTACGGGGTTGGGTGCCAGGCTCCCCAACAAGGCTTTAGGCAAAGGAAAAATGACGCTTGGACCCACTGGCCTTTATTGGGGACAGCTTTTTAGATCTTTTAAATCTTATTGTGTCGTTGTCTTTTCTTTTTTCTTTTTTTATTTTTTCCGGATCTGAGGACGGAACCCAGGGCCTCGGGCTCGCTGGGCAAGCGCTCTACCACTGAGCTAAATCCCCCAACCCTATCTTTTCAATCTTCCAAAGGCAGAATTAAAAAGGAAAACTGACTTCTCCTCCCGCCCCCCGGAAAAAAAAAACGAGGCATCTAAACCTCTTAGGAGGGTTGAAGAGTAGGGTGGAGTTGGGATAGTGGGCGAAGGCCAAAAAATGAGACCAGTATCGGCAATTGGTGCCTAGTTATTTTTTCCACCCAACATGGCCGCCATTTCTGGTAACACACTTTTGGATTCCAGCTTGAGGAGCAGCCAGGAGGGAGGGAGTCAGGGGCCTTGATCCAACGGGGAGACTAGGGACATAGGGAGTCGCGGCCTCTGTCTAATGGGAAGGCTGGACACCAGGCCTTTAAGAGAGGAGGCTGTGGCTGCCTCCGTTGGATTCAAGACAGTGTGGGTCATATGGCTGGGTGGTACCACCCAGGATGCAGTTCTAAAGATGGGGATGAGCCCTCTGGAGTGGCCATGGTCGTAGTTCTACCTGAGTGTCCTCAGAAGGGGGAGAATAGGGTGGAAACCTGGAGGAGGGGGGAGGGAAGAAGGGAAGGAGGTTACAAAGAGGAAGTTGGGCGGGGGAAGAAGAGGCTAGTCTGGCGCCATGCTGAGTCACCACCCACAAGGCCCAGGCGGGCCCTCTAGGGGGCCACAGGCAGGGTGGAGGGGTCCTTGGGAAGTTAGAAGGAGAGGGGCAGGGGCCTTTATTAAGCAGGAGTCGGCAAGAAGAGCAGGTGGCCTGAAGAATCCCCGTGGACAGACAGACAGACAGTGCAGTCACCCATAAAGTAGAAAGCACTACTAACAGCACTGGAGGGTGTAGTGTTTCCTACTTTATGGATGAGTGTACTGTGGGCTTCGGAGACCACGCCACGCCACAGCGGCCCCCTGCCACCACCTTCCACTTCAACATCAAGGAGACAGGTGAGCATCTCTCCCACCTCCTCATTTGGCCAGGTCCCGGAAGACCTTCACGCCTCCCCCAAAGCACTGTGCTTCCTGACCCCAGATACTTGGGGAAACACCACAGCAGCTCTCTCGCGTTCAAGGCCGTGAGGATATGGGGTGGGGCTGGATATGTGGGTCTTGGTCCTGCACCTCAGGCAGACTGGGGATTCCAGAAGGTAGACCAGATGGATGGGAATGGGTAAGGGCTACAGGGCCCTCAACACTAATAAAGAATGGACTTGTTTCACTTTTGTCTGAGACTCTGTTCTTGGGGTTATGTGAGTTCCCCGGGTGCCTGGGAACAGAACTGACCGAGAGAGGCTGGCTTTGCTGACATGAGTAGAAGACTTGGCCTGACTAGCACACAGCCCGGGGGGTGGAAAGGCTTGGGCCACCGGAAGCAGACTTTTTGGCAACGTGAACAAAGGGTATGAGGGGGCCTCTACCTTTGACCCTTGTTTCTGCGCCAGCTTCCTGTTAAGTCTCTAATACTTCCAAAATGAAGACTGCTTGCCTCTGGTTTTGGTCTAAGAAAGTCTAGAGCAGTGATTCTCAACCTTCCTAATGCTGTGACCCTTTCATACAGTTCCTCATGTTGTGGTGACCCCCAACCATAAAATTATTTTCGTTGCTACTTCATAAGTGTAATTTTGCTACTGTTACGAATCGTAATGTAAATATCTGTGCTTTTTGATGGTCTTGGGCGACCCCTATGAAAGGGTTGTTTGCCTCCCAAGGGATTGCAACCCATAGCTTGGGAACCACTGGTCTAGAGGATCCTTGTTGGTGTAAGAGTTGGACAAAACCACACTAACACAGTGTGTGCCCACCTGCATTGTACACATTGACACAGGTGTTAATCGATAAAGCACACATTTACCACATTGTGTGCTTTTCACCAGGGCCTGTACACAGATGCCAGCCACATGTGTGAACTGTGACATATAGACAATGAGACATGGCTGATACATGATTATACAGTCACCTAGGGCAAACACATTCAATAGTACTTGCACATATACATATCATGCCATAAAATATACCCATTAGTGACATTCACATGCAGTGGCTTCATGTACATATGACACATTAACAGCGAGATTGTCAAGATCTCTGGATTTCCACATGGATGAATTGAAAATTTTGTGTGTATGTGTCAGTGCGGTGTGTGTACTCAGGTGCTGTGGTATGCTTATAGGACCAGAGAACACCTTGAATGGAGGCGTTCTCCACTTTTGTCATGTGGTTTCTGGAGATCAAACTCCAGTGGCCAGGCTTGGTGGCAAGTATGTCCACCCACAGAGCCATCTTACCAGATTGAAAAAAAAATGTTTTTAATTGTAAGCCAATTGTAGATGTCTATAACCCCAGAAGCTGGAAGGGGAAGGACAGGCTGGAGCTAAGTAAGACCCTATCAGAAAGGACGCTGTCTCTTTATAATGTATAGATTTTTCTTGCTGTTCTTGTGATTTCTTCAATAGTACAGTACATTTCCTTAGCATTTACATTGTATTATGAATATGGTATTATAAACAATCTAGAGATGATTTAAAGCATAAGGGAGGGTTAAGGATATAGCTCAGTGGTAGAGTGCTTGCCTAGCATGCAAGAGACCTTGGGTATACAGAAGGATGTGTATAAGCCGTGTGCAGATATTTCATCACGTTACATTAAAGGATTAAAGGACTTTTTTTTTTTCTTCGAGACAGGGTTTCTCTGTAGCCCTAGCTGTCCTGGAACTCACTCTGTAGACCAGGCTGGCCTTGAACTCAGAAATCCGCCTGTCTCTGCCTCCCAAGTGCTGGGATTAAAGGTGTGCGCCACCACTGCCTGGCACATTAAAGGACTTAAGTGTCCGAGAACTTGGTGGAGCATCCTGAGAGGATCCTATAGACAATCCCACTTAGGCATGGGGGTGTGTGTGAAAAAATATATATGGAGATAGCATGCACATCATGCCTGACTAGTATACCATCATTATATACATTTATCATTGTATGCCTTTGTACAATATTACATGACAATGTATGTCATAATATGTTAATGCTGTATAATGGCACAGATATCTGATTTGTGGCAAAATACAATGATAGACTCATACACATAATTGTATGCACATAGACATTGTGGCAAATAGACATACAATGACACACAAAAACATGCCCAGATATATATCCAATGAGATTCATAGACAAAATAGCACACATACATGCAATGATCTTCATGTGTACACAGGCATAGATACTATACATACAATGTATAGATTCTATGATACTATATATATATATATGACATGCATATACATGCTGACCTAAAGTTACATGGCAAACATGACATAGCACGTTTGCTGATGTTGACAGTGCTTTAGAGAAATGGAGCTTACCTTCTCCCTATGCAACCCCCACCCCTATCCAGTTCCATCGGCTCTGTCCTGGGTGGAGCCTACCGTCTGGGGGTGTTCTCTATGGTTTAGCTGCTATTCCATAGGGGTGCCACATGAGGGCCCTCGACCTTGGCTTGAGACTGGCTTGTCTTGCTGCGTCCAGGAGCAAAATTCTTATCTCTAGAGATCTAGGTGCCCCACATACAGGCAGACACCTGGGTGGGGCAGCTTCTATGTCCTTGTTCCCAAAAGCCATTTTCTCATAGCAAAAATAAATAAATAAGTAAATAAAGCCCAAGGCAAGACAGACTATGAACTTCCTGGTGGTTGAGGGTAAAACCATCCCAACAGGTTCTGCCTTGTGGCCTCCCCTGCTGGCCTGTGAAGGCTGGGCTGTCCCCCAAATGTGATCTGCTATGGAGAAGCTGAAGTAATTTTTCAGCCTATTTCAACCTCTCCCGTTTTGTTTGTCTTAATATTTTCAGCCTTTTGTTAATTTGTTTTATTCCAAATCCCACCATTCCAGCTCTGCCCTTTTCTACAGCTAGGTCTCTGTCACATTGTCCTATCTCCATCCATCTTGCCTGAAAGAGGACCGTCCCTACTCCCTTTGCTCTACACCCTGGAAGTGAGGGTCTGTGGGGTCAAGAGGATGAAGAGGCTATTTTGGGGGCCGGGGGGGGCAGCTTTCTAAGCTACCATTCAGCAAGGAACCTGCTCTTTCCTCTGTCCCGACCCTGCCAGCCGGTCCAGCCCACCAGTCCAGCGCCATCACCATGGAAACCAGCAGCTGACTTCCTATTGGTGGGCAGGAGGGGAGGAGGAGGGGGGAAGGGAGGGATGATGATTCTCCCCTGCTCCCCCTCCCCATTCTGAGGCTCTGCCCTCCTTCGTGCCCACCATCTCATTTGGGGAGCTCCGGGACCGTGAGGGACCCCTGCAGTCCCTCGAGCTGAGACTAGCTGAGGCAGAGACTATGAGGCAAGCAGCTCATCGACCCAGGCCTCCTTAGGACCGCCCAGCCACCCAGCAAGCAAATGATCAGCGGCAGCGGAGAGAAAAGCTGGAGATAAAGGACCACAGTGGACCACTGGGGATCATTCCCAGGAACTCCTGAGGACCCTATTCAGGCAGAGGGGTTATGATGGATGATGGCCAGACTCACAGACACTGAAAGACACACACCACTACGGATACACGGGGCTTTACAACACTGAGATAGGACCAGCGACAGCATCACACACTGCCACAGCCCTGCAATACAGACAGCCCCTACCCCACGCACAAACAACTGGTAACTCTTAAATAGGCACAGACAGTGACACATAGCACAACACCCTTCTCAACACACACAAGTGGGGGTATTCATCCTCCAATCACATAATAAAACATCACTGACCTGCAGGGACAGACCTGGAGCCACACATACACACGCCTTCAGCCAGGCACTCCTGGTGGTGGCCTCTGCGCCCCCCCCCCACCCGAGGGACACCCTTGCTTCTCACCCCCCCACACACATGTACACACACACACAGAGAACCATGAGCAAACATAGCTGACATACTCCCAGCTCCAGTCTGGCAACCCTGATACCTTCTGAAGCCTCCTTCGTGGGTGGGAAGCGCTCAGCCAACCTCTGATGGAGCCTCGGTGAAGCCAACCGCTTACAGGGAGAATGGTCTAGTCTGGCATGACCCTTGTCAGTCTCCCCGCTTGGCTGGGTGATGTCCCCAGGTCCAGGTTCTGGGGCCCCTTGCCGAAACCATGGAGCACCTGACAACCCTTGCACAGCTTGGAGACCCTGGAGCCATGGAGCCATGGGCACTGCCTGCCTGGCAGCCCTGGACTCAGGGCCAGGGGTGCAAACCTGGAGATGCATCTCCAAGCATTGCTGGTACCCCGACAGCTCTGCAGGTTAAAGGATTGAGGTCTGAAGAGAGTTCCGAGCCTGAGGGAGCTCATAGCCCTGGGCCAATGGGGAATACAGACCCTGAAGGAACAGAGATCGGGCTGCCCAAGCTGGGGCAGCAAGCAGAGAGCCCAGGGCACAGCTGCTCCAGGCTGGAGGGTGAGGATGCACAGGCTTATAAGGTAAGAAAGGCTGAGGATGGCTGCAAGATGGGCTGGCCATAGCCTGTAGTCCCACTGCCCACATTTCTCGGCTTGTCTTGTCTCTGTCTGTGAGTCTGTCTATGTGATTATCTGTCCTCCCTTCACTGGACGGGAATCTAAGTGGTCTCGTTCCGTTCTCTCTGTCTCTGCCCCTCAGTGTGTATGTGTGCATGTGTCTGTCTCTGATTATGTTAGGTCTCCTCCACCACGAGTCTGTCTGTTTGGGGGATCTTGGGTATGTTGGGGGGTGTGGAGGGGGCTCAGTGCTGGGCTGAGCCAAGGACGCTGTGGGTCGGTATGAGTGATCTACTGAAGAAGATGAAGGAAGCAAGACTTCAGGGGAGGGCAGGAGACTCTAGAGACCCAAGATGTCTAGAGGGATGGGGAGGGAGTTTGATCTGGCATTACCTTGAAGGCTATGGGTAGAAAGGCAACCATAGAGGAACAGCAGGAAATGCCCCAGAATGGTGTGAGGCTGCAACTGAAGGCATGGAGGTCGGGACTGTCCCTTCTTCTTAGGTCCTGGTAGTACCCTTCTCGGAAGGCCTGGGACACAAGAGAGAACCTTCTTTACTCCTTGGGTTAGAGAGGGAAGATGTTTCACACAGAAGATTCTGGCTAGGTTGAGTAGGTTTCTGAGATACTGTACCTGGTCCTTCCCTATACCAGGCCAAGTTCAACATAGGCTTCGGGGACAGGCCTAATCTGGAGCTGCTGAGGGCCCTAGGGGAGCTGCAGCAACGCTGTACCATCCTGAAGGAGGAAAATCAGATGCTGGTGAGGCCTGGAAAGTGAGGTCTCCCTCTAAGCACCCTGATCACCCCATAAACATCTCTCTAAGGAGGGAGGCACCCACGGGTGACATAATCACATGCCCCAACCCCAGTGAACCCTTGCTTAGTACTGCCAAGGATCTTACTGTGTGCCTGGGCTCTAGCCTAGGACCTGGGTAGTAGGAATGGGTCTGCGGGATTCTCCCTACACAGTCCAATTCTGGCTGACTCCTTGTCAGAGAAAAAGCAGCTTCCCAGAGACGGAGGAGAAGGTACGGAGGCTAAAGCGGAAGAATGCTGAACTGGCGGTCATTGCCAAGCGCCTGGAGGAGAGGGCACAGAAGCTACAGGAAACGAATATGAGGGTGGTGAGGACAGACTGTGGGGTGGAGGCTTGGGTGACTTGGGAAGAGGAAAACCAAGGCTGGGTCACAAGGAGTGGGCTTGGGAGTCATAGACTTACTACCCAGGAAAGCAGGAGTCCAGGGGCTCGTACGAAAGACAAATGCTGGCCCTGGGGAAGCTTGAAGGTGTCTGGAGCTACCAGAGGGAAAGGGGTGGATGAGGAGGCTCCTGAGACTTCAGGGAGCAGAATTCTAGATTAACACGTGTTGGAGCTGGTTACAGCCTCCTGCTGAGCTCATCTGGGGTGTGGAGCTGGAGTGGGGGGCAGGGAGAAGACCCATCATAGTGGCAGCCCTGAATTAGCAGTATCCTCAAACCTAAACTGAGCTGTAGTGTTAACGCTTTCGATCCTGGCTGGGGACTGTCTGCATGGGGTTCAATGAGGATTCAGTTTCTCTGAGGCCCCAGACTGGGTTTTCATCCTAATTCTCTGGTAGATGAGGAATAGGAGGTGTACCTTAAGCCCGCAGATGACCACTGGCTTTACCCCACCTCTGGCTAGGTGAGTGCCCCTGTGCCCCGACCCGGATCCAGTTTGGAGTTGTGCCGTAAGGCTCTAGCTCGCCAGCGAGCCCGAGACCTCAGTGAGACAGCCAGTGCACTTCTGGCCAAGGACAAACAGATTGCTGCCTTGCAGCGGGAGTGCAGGGAGCTGCAGGCCAGACTCTCTTTGGTGGGCAAGGTGCGAAGGGGCCCTTGGCTTCTCTTGCTGCTGGATCCTACACAAGGATGTCGGCTTGGAGTGTGGGATGTGGACCAGATGTTAATGAGATGCAAATGAAACGGAGAGGTGGAGGCTGCTTAGGAGTAGGTTCCCCTGGCAACGGCCCAGGTGGGAGTGGGGAGAAGGCGCCTGAACCAAAGGGGGTGGAACCATGCATGAGTCCCAGACCTGGTCATTTCCGTCCTCCAGGCTTGAAGCTGTGTGGCAATGGATCTGTCTGTAGGAATCCACACATAGTTCACACTTGTGTGAAGGATTGTTCACGAGGCATTTAGCACAGTGCAGGCACACGGCGAGCGCCCAGTGAACGAGTTGTGAATGTCTGCCCACGGGCCGGGAGCGGCATGTGGCTGCATACTCATGCTTATATGACCAACCATACATATATGCCTGGAAAGATGCGCACTTTCCCGCGCAGCCGAACCGACCTAGTATGGTAGAAAGCGGGAACTGCTGAAGGTGATCAGGGGCCAGGAAGGGGTTAGGACTGACTCGGCTCCTGGTCGCCCTACCCCAGGAAGGTCCCCAGTGGCTGCATTTGCGGGACTTCGACCGGTTGCTGCGAGAGTCCCAACGGGAGGTTCTGCGACTGCAGAGGCAGATCGCCCTGCGTAACCAGCGGGAGCCGCTCCGGCCAGCCCGGTCCCCGTGTCCTACTGCCCCCTCCAGAGTAGGGGCGCCGGCCCCCGGGGCCCCTGGAGAGGTGAGCGCCTGCGCAAGGGCAGGTGTGTGCGTGTGCTCAGATGCGGGGTTCAGGGCGATCCGGGAGTCTCCCCTTGCCCGATACTCTGATGGGGACCCTGTGGTGACATGCACGCTTTCCAAGGGTCTAGGGAGCCTTCCTGACTAGGGAACAGGGACTTGTCCAAGCCTCCCGCGCTAGTACCTGCGCCGCGCCCTACCCTGGGGGTTTCGGGGTTTCTCCCTCGGTAGGGCTGTGCCCCACGGGGCCAGCCTGGCCGCCCCTGCCGTGTGAATAGTGGTACAGCCCGGCCGCAAATCCCTGGTTGCCCTGGCAGCCGCCCGGGCCCAGCCCGCACCGCCTCCTCCCGCAGCTGCGGTAGAGCGGGGACGCCCCCTTCAGCGTCCGCCTGGCGGCCAGGCCTGGCCCGGGGTTATCCCGGAGGGGCGGTGCATACGACTCAGTTCCAGGTATGGCAGACCTTCATTGAGTGAGGGGCTAGGCAGCTCCTGCCCGTAGGGCCTGGTCCCCATATTCAGGAACCAGGGGCCTGCTCCTATTCACCATCCTAGGTGGGCAGCGTTTAGATTAGCCTCCTGGAAAGAAGGTTGGATGGGAGGAAGACCTGATAGTGTCCACGGGGTCGGGGTGCAGGAAGGGGTGATGCTGCTCGCTCAGATTCTGCTCCTCAGTCTGACTGACCCATGGAGGAAGATGCACCACCTATCAAAATTTGTCCTCTGAAGTTTTCAGGAATAAATGGGAAGCTGATGGGAGTGGGCTTGGCGGAAGCCAGCAGGGTCTGGCTAGGCTTACACTACTCTAGGCCAAGCTCAGACAGGATGATCCAGAACCCTAGGTCTAAGAACACCACATATATCCCTGGGGATCCAAGCAGCCTCCTAATTCTCTGCTAGTCACTGAAGGACGTCCAGGACAGTTATTGAGTGCAGAGCAGTGCGGCTGTTGGAAGCTAAAACGGGAAAGCTTTGGCCTGGATAAAGGACCCATCTCCCAGGGCACACATGGGTCCTGGGATCTCAAAGCACTATGACTCACAGATGCAGAGCTGCAACCTTTATCCTCCCATGTCAGCTGGAGATGTTGGGAGGGGTGGGCAGACAGCACCCCTCATCCACTTCTTAGACAGAGAGGTCATCGTTGACCTGGTCATGAGGTGAGACCTTCCCATTGGCAGGCTAGATTGGGGACAGGCTGCTTGCGCTGAGGCTCTGTTCTCTGGTGCCATGATTCCTGCTCCTGGATATTTGCAGGCCATACTTCAGGATGATGTGGATAGCCCACAGGTGGTCCTAGGGGAACCAGAGAAACAGCAAAGGGTGCAACGGCTGGTAAGTCCTAGGTTGAGGGTCAGAGGCAGCCTACTCTGGGCAGTTGTGGATTTTGCCCATGGGAGGCCCTCGGTTCTGACCCCACAGGAGTCTGAGCTCTGCAAGAAGCGAAAGAAATGTGAGAGTCTGGAGCAGGAAGCCAGGAAGAAGCAGAGGCGATGTGAGGAGCTGGTACGTTCCGGTCACCTAGGGTCCAGCTCCCCTCTTTCTCCCAGGCTCCCTCAGCTCCGCTTGCATCCCCAGATCCTCAGGAGCTGTAGAATCCTCTTGTTCTTAAGCTTTCCCTTTCCTGAGCGTGGCGCGTTTCCACAGGAGGCCTTGCCTGGGAGGGAGGATCCTTTACCATGAGAGGCTGAGAAGAGGGGGTTCTAGCCCCTTCCTCAGCACTTGTGTGACCCCACCCCACAGGAACTACAGCTGAGGGCAGCCCAGAATGAAAATGCTCGTCTGGTGGAGGAGAACTCTCGCCTCAGTGGGAGAGCCACAGAGAAGGAACAGGTTCAGTTTCTGCCACGTCTCTGGAGAGAGTTGGGCCTCAGTGAGGCCTGGTCTCCTCTTGGGGTGGAGTTTGAAGGGAACTGTCCACACATCCTTGGCTAGTTGCACTTGGGACAAAGTTTACACACCTACTTCCCTGTCAATGTGCTCTCTCTCTAGGTGGAGTGGGAGAATGCGGAGCTGAAGGGACAGCTTCTGGGGGTGACACAAGAGAGGGACTCAGCCCTTCGGAAGAGCCAGGGCCTGCAAAGCAAGCTGGAGAGCCTGGAGCAGGTGCTGAAGGTGAGAGGCTTGTGTAGGTGGCATAAAGAGAAGGTGGGACAAGAAGCCATGCGTGGGGCTTTAGGGCCTGAGGGAGGTCAGGGACTGCCAGCCTCTCACTTCCAGCTTGGATTTTTGTTTTAACAGAGAGCAGCTGGTAGTTGAGGTTCCCTGGTCTTCAGTCTTCTGTGGAAATGGTGGGGTGGGAAAGCTCTGGCCTTGACCCACCAACTTGTGTTTCAGCATATGCGGGAGGTGGCCCAGCGGCGGCAGCAGCTGGAGGTGGAGCATGAGCAGGCTAGGCTCAGCCTGCAGGAGAAGCAGGAGGAGGTCCGGAGGCTGCAGCAGGTGAGATGGGGAAGAGTGGGTGTTGAATGGCTGAACCCTAGCTTTGCCACCTACTCATCCAACAAGCATTTTTAGTCTACCCACTACCATGTGCTAAACATGGGGAGACAGCAGGGAGCAAAATAAGGGTTCCTGACCAGGCAAGCGACCAAACAGAAGTTCCTGAATTGGAGGCCAGTGTGGGCCATGTAGTGTGACCCTGCCTTAGAAAATAAAAGGGAAAAAAATAAGATTGGTTCTATGCAAGAAGTGACATGAAAGAACACCTGACTTCACGAGATCGTGCTGGTGGGAGGGGTATTGGGCGTGGCCTCCAGCAGCTGAGCAGATGACACATGACAGTGGTCTAGGAGGGTGCAAGTAACAGTGGGGGGGTAGACAGGTCGGTGGACTGGAAATATGGTTTGGGGAATAATACATAAGAGTCCTGTGGTGTCACCCCTTGTCGACTTGAATCCTAGGGAGGATAGGTTTTCATCTCCTCCATCTCAGCATGGGAAGGATAATGGTAAACTATGGTAGACTGTTTTGTTGCTGTGACAAACACCATAAGCAAAAGCAAGTTAGGGGAGGAAAGAGCTTATTTTACTTTACACTTCTAGGTGATAGTCCACCATTGAGAGAAGTCCAGGGAGGAACTGAAGCAGAGACTATGGAGGAATACTCCTTACTGTTTCTGTCTCTCTGCCTTTCCCAATGTCCTATGCTCAACTAGCTTTCTCTTTCTTTCTTAGCTTTCTCTTTCTTTCTTTCTTTCTTTCTTTCTTTCTTTCTTTCTTTCTTTCTTTCTTTCTTTCTTCTCCCTTTTTTGAGACATGGTCTTACTATATCACACTGGCTGTTCCAGAATGCTCTATATAAAGCAGAATAGCCTCAAATTTACAAAATTACAGAGATCCTTCTGGCGCTGACTTTAGAATGCTGGGATTAAAGGGCCACCACAACTGGCCCTAAGCTAGCTTTCTTATACAGCCCAGGGCCACCTGCCTAGGGATGGTGCTGCCCACAGTGGGCTAGGCCCTCCTTCATCAATTTGCAATCAAGACAGCACCCCACAGACATTCTCACAGACCAGTATGATTAAAGCAATCCTTTAATTGAGAGTTCCTCTTTCCAGATGACTCCAGGTTGGGTCAAGTTGACAAAAACTAACTAGAACAGGGCAACATCTTTGAGGGACAAGGCACCTTGAGTTTCAAGTTTTGCAAGTTTGAGGGTATGATAAAATATTCAAACAGACACATCACAGACAACTGGCCATGAGTCTGGAGCTATGGGAAGACTGACTTTGTGGGTATTTGGGGCCATCAACGAGATGCCCAGAAGACAGCATAGAGGATAAAATGGCTTGTGTCCAGGGGTACCTTGACAGTCCAAGGGATAGAAGACAGGAATCAGGGAAAGAGACTCAGAAGGAGCCACGGACAGGTTGGATACGGTTCATTCACCAGAAGGGGGGTTGTCCCTGTTTAGTGTCTAGCTCAGAGAAGGAGTCTGGAGGAAACCTGTGGCTTCTGGCTCCCCAGACTCTTTCTCCTTTTCTCCCTACTCTGTGCCCCTTGTCTTTCTTGCCTCTCCCTCGTCTCCTCCCTCACATATCTTTATTCTCCACCCTGGTTCTGTTGTGCAAGCCTCTGTCCCAGCATTTTGCCTCTTCCCGTTTGTAGGCCCAGGCAGAAGCCAAGAGAGAACATGAGGGAGCAGTACAGCTGTTGGAGGTAGGGGGCTTGGAATGCACAGGAGTGGGGAGAGCGGAAGGGGGGCCCTTAATGCTCTGATGCCGGGTGGAACCTCCTTTACTGGTGGCCTGTTTACTGGTGGGTACACAGGGGCAGGGCTCTGGAGTCTTGTGGCAGTAGTCACCCATTGTCACCGATCTCAGAAGGTGCTCTCACTTTGAAATGTCCTTCATGTCCTTATCAGCTCACAGCACTGACAGGGTGGTATCCATCTGTCAGAGGCCCCTCATTTCTCTCCCTCTCTGGGTTATTGACCCACAGAGGTAAGTGTTCTAATCTCTCCATGCTTTCTTTCCTCACCAGTCTACCTTGGATTCCATGCAGGTACAGTCTATTTATGCTCTCCACATCCTGGGTGTCCCCTCCCCACCCCTCTCATATCTCTTCCCCAGGGACCAACTCTGATATCCAATAGAGGGGCCACCTCTGCTGGCAGACCTGAGACTCCAGAGATAGTCTAGAGAGCTTACAGGGCATGTGGGCTGTCTCCTTATCCCAAATCTGGAACTGAGCTTGGCAGATATAGGGCCTTCCCTCCTGTTGTCTTAGACCATGAGGAAGTTTGTCACCCATTGACTTGTGTTTCTTATGACATCAGTGGGCGAGCCCTTGATCTAGAGACATGCCTGGTAATTGAGTAAAGGTCATGAGAACTGGCCTGTTTTATCCAAAGACATCCCTAGCTTCTCATGGAACCTCTTGCCCACTCCTCTGAGGGCAGGGTCACTGCCTATGGGAGAATAAGGAGGCACAGAGCTAAGAAAACTCTTGAGTATTTGTTGATGGTGGTGGTGGTGATGGGCTGAGGAGATCCCTTTGGCCTATAAGTCTTCTGAGGCAAGTGCATCACTGGCCTGGTTCTGAGAGTTGGTGTCCTAGGTTGGTGCTCAGGCTGGGGGTGGCGGAGACACATGTGTAAACTAAAGCCTGACGTGGCACTACGTAGAGCTGGCTAGCGCTATACAGCTCTGCTAGGCCTGGTCAACCATAGTGGGTCTTTTTTCAGGCCCGGGTTCGAGAGCTTGAGGGCCAGTGCCGAAGCCAAACTGAGCGCTTCAGCCTTCTGGCACAAGAGCTCCAGGCCTTCCGTCTGCACCCAGGCCCTCTGGATCTGCTTACTTCAGCCCTTGGCTGTAATGCCCTTGGGGGCCATCCGCCACCCCACTGCTGCTGCTCTACTCCTCAACCCTGCCAGGGGTCCGGCCCCAAAGGTAAGGTGTCCTTTAGTGACATCGGTCTGGAATCCTCAGATCTGGGGACTTTGTATAATGTAAGGAATTCAAGATTAGCGGCCAGCCACTCATACAAAGTCACACAGCAAATTAAAGACACACCTCCTTAAAGTGAAGATCTGAGGTTACGGGTCTGCCTCTGACTGGGAGCTGAACCCTATCAGTCAGTATCGGGGTCTTAGGAAGAGTCGAGGATTGAAGGTCAGTCAGATGTAGTGGCCCTAGCTTCATTCTCTTACCAGTCAACTGGAGTTAGCATGTTGCTTAACCTCTCTAAGCAATCAATTCCTAAGCCATGAGGCTGGAAGAACTCAATGCATTTCATCGAGCACTCTGAGGATTCTGATATATATGAATCACAGTGAGTTTCTCCTCAAAGATTTCCCTTATTGTTAAGAAATCTGGGTATAAAGGCCAGTCGCCCATATCCAGGAAGCTCTACCATATTTCCCCAGTCCCTTCTCAGACCACAGATCCCAAACCCATTGGCATCTTCTCTTCAGATCTTGACCTCCCACCGGGCTCCCCAGGACTCTGCACTCCCAAATCTTCTGAGCCTGCTCTTGCCACCCTTACTGGAGTCCCTCGAAGGACAGCTAAGAAGGCGGAGTCTCTTTCTAACTCTTCTCGCTCTGAGTCCATCCACAACAGCCCCAAGTCATGTCCCACACCAGAGGTTAGTGCCGGACCAGACGCTTGGGCTCGGGTGATGGCTTAGGATTGGGTTCTGACCTCTTGTGGAAGGAGTTAGGTGGTTAGTGATCCCAAGCTAGGACATAGAAGGCCTGTGGGTTCTTCTCATGGGCAGGAACTCAGGAGGAGCCTTCCCCTCAGGGCCTGCCTACCAGCAGTACCTCTCTGGAGCCCAGAGAGGCCCTAGAGTCTTGAGTTTGGTGGAGGAGACAATTTGGCGCCTGGTTCACATAATGAGTCTGTTCATATGCACAACCACAGTGGAAACGGTTGCTTATGTGAGAAAGGACACAGGTTTCTGGATTCAGATCCCAGCTTAGTCTTAGGAAAGTCACACACAGTGTCTCTGGGCTTTGATTTTCCTATCTGTACACTGTGGGTGACAAACCTCCCTTGTAAGATTGTTATGAAGGCACCAGGGGATGCCCAATGTATGGCAGCTGTGGTTATTATGACATCATCTACATTCTTCAGATTGCCTTGTCCCTCTTTCTGCCTATGAACCCTGCAAAGCAGAGGGGACAAGCCAAAAACAATACTAACCCAAGTTTCAGAAAGTGGTAGAACCCAGCCCTGGGCCTCTGCTGCCCCTGGTGGGATAGAATGATGGCACTGGCTTTGGGCTAGCCTCAGGGGATCCTAAGTTCTGAGTTCCAGTTTGGTTCAAGCAGGAGGTACAGTCACAGGGATAAAACAAGGGGTATCTTCCTTCTTGCTTCTAGTTCTTTACAATTGAGATGATTTGCTGAGTTTCTACCTTAGGGAGTCAACTGTCACAGATGCTTGTTCTCCTCTGACCTGGCTACCAGTCTGATTGGGAGATGTTTTATTTCCTGGGCTGGAGCCAGGACTCAGGGAAGGGTCCAGGTTGTCCTCACACACACAGACTAGGACAGCTGTGTGCTTCATAGACTTTCTGTCTCAAGTCTTATTTAGGAAATTCCAGGCTTTGTTGCCACTGGCCTTACAGTGGACATTTTATGTCCCCTTCTCAAAGCCCTGGCTGCTCTGCCTGCAGTGTCTTTGGCCTTGGACCTTGAACCCTAGACCTTTGAGAGTAACCAACTCTTTCTCCCTGCCCCAGGTGGACACGGCCAGTGAGGTGGAGGAGCTTGAGGTAGACAGCGTTCCCTGCTCCCAGCAGCTCCGGAGGGCCAAGCGGGAGGAGCCAGAATCCAGGTCTTCCTAGCACGCTATAGGTGGGTCCCTCTTTCTCTGCCATGCTCAGAATTGGGGTACGTGGAAGACAGGTATGGATGAGGATGGAGACCCCTCGATGTAGTAGAGGGTGGGCTCTGTGTTTATAGCATAGTTGAGACAAGGTGGGTACCGTGAGTGCTCAACATGACTACAGTAGAAACCATATCTCCAGAAGGGCTTGGTGCATGATCACGAGACGATGGGTATGGAATATCAGCCAATGTGATTTTCCTCCTCTGTGACTACCCTAACAGCTACAACCCCTTTGAGGGTCCCAATGAGAATCCAGAGGCTGAGCTTCCGCTGACAGCCGGCGAGTACATCTACATCTATGGTAATATGGACGAGGATGGCTTTTTTGAAGGTAGGACAGTTGTAGGGATCACCCTGTCCATTCTCCTGCTCCTGAAGACCTCGGTCCTTCCTGTCACACTCCTCAATACACTCAATCCAGCCCAGCTAAGGGATGCGCTGAGATTTGGGACAGCCAGCAGAGAAGGAGAAAGTGATTGGTCGGGAGGAGGCCAGGGTCTAACAGTCCAGATGCTAGAAAAAGTGTCACAGGATACGTTGGCTAGATTCATTTTTGTGCTAATAGGCAGAGAATAGCAATATTTAACACTGGCAAGAATTGCAGTCAGGCATCTGTCTGCACTGGGTGGTGGACTCCAGTCAGATATGGGGAGAAGGGGTCATGTTCAGATAGATCCCACATGGTCTGAGCAGGTGGGAGGTAGGTGTCAGAGCCAGGGTAGGACTGAGTTTCAGGGAGGTTGTCCAGGTCCTAAAGGGAGCCAGCCACAGGGCTCCACATGCAGGTGAAGCATACGTCTCACTGAGACTACATCAGCTGGTAGAACCTTCAGAAGGAAGGAATGGCCACAGGAGCCTCTTCCAGAGTGCCACTGGCTGGCACTCCAAGCTGCATCCTCTGACAGTGGGAAGGTTAGATGGTGGAGTGAGGTGTGCTTGGAACATGGTAGAGACCACATCTGTGTGCAGGGATTGAGAAAATGGGTCAGATCTGAGTGAACATCAAGAACTTTGGCGCCTACCTAGTTCCTTTCCTGGGGCTCCATGAGCAGCTCCTGGGTGTGGTGATACCTGTCTTTGTATTCCAAACAGCTAACCTCCCCATAAAGGGAGATGCTGAAGAGCTAGGTTAATGGCTTCCAGGAGAATTGTACTTAATTTATCTCTTCATTTGTTTGTTTTGATCTTTGTTCTTACTGGGGTTGTACCTAGGACTGTAGAGGCCAGAAGATAACATCAAATTCTCGGGAGCCGTTGTGGGTTCTGGGAACTGAACTTGTGTCTTCTGCAAGAGTAAGCTAGTGCTCATAACTGATGAGCCACCTCAGTTTTTGTTGTTATTTATTTATTTATTTGGTTAGTTGATTTGTTTTTTCAAGACAGGTTCTCTGTATAGCCCTGGCTGTCCTAGAACTCCCTCTGTAGAGCAGGCCTGCTTCAAACTCACGGAGATCTGCCTGCCTTTGCCTCCTGAGTGCTGGGATTAAAGGTGTACACTACCACTGCCTGGCAAAATGATTGTTTTATATTTATTTTTCTGTGGATTGATGTCACGTCTGTGTGAGGACGTTGGATCCCCTAGAACTGGAATTACAGACAGTTGTGAGCCACCATATGGGTGCTGGGAATTGGACCTGGGTCCTCTGGAAGAGCAGCCAGCTCTCTTAACTGCTGAGTCCTCTCTAGCCCCTCATGAGTCCTCCTCACTTTTTTTTTTTTTTAAGGTTTTTCGAGACAGGGTTTCTCTGTGTAGCCCTGGCTGTCCTGGAACTCACTCTATAGACCAGGCTGGCCTCGAACTCAGAAATCTGCCTGCCTCTGCCTCCCAAGTGCTGGGATTAAAGGCGTGTGCCACCACTGCCCGGCTACCATCCTCACTTTTGAGATATGATATCATTATGAGATGAGATATCACTATCTAATCCAAGCTAGCCCCAACTTCCCATCCACCTGTCTCTGACCTGCTGAGAGCTGAGATTATAGGCATATACCACTACTCCTAGATACTTCAGCTTTTTAGTATGAAAGTTTCTAAATATGTAGAATACATCGAGAGGGGTAGCAGTGTAGCTTATTTGATAGAGCATCTGCCTACCATGTGCAAAGTTATTGGTTCAATCCCTAGCACTGTGTAAAACCATGGGTGATGCACCTTTGGTATTCTAGCGTTTGTGAGGTGTGTGTGTGTGTGTGTGTGTGTGTGTGTGTAAAATTAGAAACTCAGAGTCATCCTGGGTAACACAGTGAATTCAAGGCCAACCTGAGCAACATGAAATCACAACAGAATGAAGTGAAACAAAACATCAAAGCCCAGTGCTATAATGCTACATGCCTCCCACCTAGATTTTACAGTTGTCTGCACCTTGCCATGTTTGCTTGATCTGTATGTAAGTGGAAAAAAAACTACTTTAAAGTGGGTTATGGACATTATGACATTTTTCCTAGAAATAGTTCAGTATTCATTGCTTTAGGACACAGATGTTCTCGAAGGTCCTTGCGGTGGCAGCATCGCCTGGCAGCTGCATGGAAATACTGAAACTCAATACTTCCCAGACTGGACTTACTTAGAATCTGAATTCTAACGATCCATATTCTAAGTGATCCATACACACAGTAAGATTTAAGTGTCCACATCCTGAGGGATGAAAACCCTGCCACCACACCCACAAAAGCCGACCGTAGCTCTCTAATCAGAATCTTGATTGCCTTTGTAACTTAAAATCGATGATGGGTAAAGGTTGATTAGAATCAAATACTTGTGAAGTAGCCATTGAGAAAAAGCATTTCCAGGTCAGCTTTTCTCTGCTTCTTCTTTGTCTGTCTTCCCTTCCCCTGCTCCCCCTCCCCCTTCCTCTGCCAGGGGAGCTCATGGATGGTAGAAGGGGCCTGGTCCCCTCCAACTTTGTAGAGCGTGTGTCTGATGATGACCTTCTATCCACCCTCCCTCGGGAGCTGGCCGATTCATCGCACAGCTCTGGCCCCGAACTCAGTTTCCTGAGTGGAGGCGGGGGTGGTTGCAGTAGTGGGGGCCAGAGCAGCGGGGGACGTAGCCAGCCCAGACCGGAAGAGGAGACTGCAGGAGATGAACTCAGTCTGAGCCCCCCACCAGAGGGACTGGGCGAGCCTCTGGCTGTGCCTTACCCCCGACATATCACGGTCCTCAAGCAGCTAGCCCACAGTGTGGTGCTGGCCTGGGAGTTGCCTCCTGAGAGAGTAGATCTACGTGGCTTCCATATCTTTGTCAATGGGGAACTTCGTCAGGCCTTGGGGCCTGGGGTGCCCCCCAAAGCTGTGCTTGAAAATATGGACCTGCGGGCTGGGCCTCTCCATGTGTCTGTCCAGGCCCTAACCAGCAAGGGCAGCTCAGATCCTCTGCGCTGTTGCCTGGCTGTGGGTGCCGGAGCTCGGGTGGTACCCAGCCAGCTACGGATCCATCGGTTGACAGCCACATCTGCTGAGATCACCTGGGTGCCAGGGAATAGCAACTTGGCCCATGCCATCTACCTCAATGGAGAAGAGTGCCCACCTGCTCGCCCCAGCACCTACTGGGCAACCTTTTGTAACCTGAGGCCTGGCACACTCTATCAGGCCCGAGTGGAGGCTCAGATCCCATCTCAGGGGCCTTGGGAACCAGGCTGGGAGAGACCAGAGCAGCAAGCTGCTACCTTGCAGTTCACCACACTTCCAGCGGGTATGTATGTGGGGATAATGGTGTCCCCAAAACCCAGGAGGCTGGGCCATGAGTGCTTGTGGCAAGGGATACTGGCTTTGTCTGTATTCTCAGGGATGTGGCTATCATTTCTGTCAGATAGAATCCTACTTTGTTTCTTCTCGTGCTCCACTTCTCCCAGGCCTGCCTGATGCCCCACTGGATGTACAGGCTGAACCAGGACCCTCTCCTGGAATCTTGATGATTAGTTGGCTCCCTGTCACCATTGATGCTGCTGGTACCTCCAATGGTGTCCGGGTTACAGGCTATGCCATCTATGCTGATGGGCAGAAGGTATGGCTTGGGGACTCCAGCTGATTGAGTCCAAGGGGCAGCGTGTGGGTCCTTTCTTCCTATGCTTAGTCAGAAGCCTATCTTCCTGGCCTGGCAGAGATATGCAGTCCTGGCCTTTGCGTACCGTATAGTAAACCTGTTGGCAGCCCATGAAAGACTGAAATACTTGTACTCTGAAGCCATGTGGTCAGGAGGACCATGAAAGGGGCTTGGGAAAATGCTGTCAGGATGCCAGCAGCCGTCTATCCTGATCCTCCCCTCCCCACTTGGCTATCTTAGTGTCCCTTCCCTGTTTTCCCTCTTCCCTATAGATTATGGAGGTGGCTTCCCCCACAGCAGGCAGTGTGCTGGTGGAGGTGTCCCAGCTGCAGCTGCTGCAGGCCTGCCATGAGGTGACTGTACGCACTATGTCACCCCATGGCGAGTCCACTGACTCCATCCCGGCCCCTGTTGCCCCAGCCCTGGCTTCTGCCTGCCAGCCAGCCAGGATGTCCTGTCTCTCACCACGACCAAGCCCAGAGGTCAGAACACCCCTTGCTTCAGTCTCCCCAGGACTTGGGGATACCAGCTTTCCCCTCCGGCATCCTGTCCCCCATGGAACTCAAGATACCCCTGCAAGCCTTTCCATAGAGATGTCCAAAGGATCCCAGGAGGAACCTCCAGCCCCTTGCTCTCAGGTACGTATCTCTAATGGGAAGCTTGAAGTGTAAGCTGAAGGAAGGATTGGCGTTTGAGCTCATTCTCAATGCTATCCGTTCCAGGAAGAGGCTGAGGCAGCTGTGCAGAGCATCTCAGAAGAGAAGAGGGCTATTGGGCCAACTTTGAGCCAGGAAGGCCCTGATCCTGTGACTCCTCCCTCCCTGGCTAAGCAGGCAGTGGAGTGCACTTCAGGAGATGCTGGCCCCACACCTTGCTCCACCCAAGAGAGAACTGACCCAGAAGGAGCCAAGTACTGAAGTCTGCCATGGGGGAGATATGGACTCCGGGCTGAAACTCAGATCTGAGGTAGAGCTGGAGACAGGCTGTGTAGAATCAAAACTTACCTCTCTATACTTCATTAGCTCCCTGTGCTGGTCCTCTGCCCTGGCCTGGCTTGGACAGACTCCTTAGCTTTGTGTGTCAGCTTCTTTGTTACATTTTTCTCGATTTTGTTACCTGTTACACTCTACTTTACCTTCCTCCACCCTACCATTGTGCATTCTGGCCATGGCTCTTTCCTCTGTCAAGAGACCCTTTATGATTCTGGCTGGAGCTGACTCTTCCTAGAGCCCTTCCTGATTTTCCTTCTTAACTCTGCTTTTTTTTTTCTTTCTTTCTAATTTGATATTCCTGTTTGGAGACAGGGGCTTATTCTGTAGTTCAGCCTGGCCTGAACTCCCTCACGGGAGGGAATGAAGAGTTCTTTCTGACTGCCCCAGCTTGCTCCCTCATGCTTCTGCCCCACAGGGACCTATGCCGTCCTCTGTTCAGTCTGGACATGTGTGTGACTTAGATGGGCTGTCACCCTCCTGCTGTAGCCTTCTGAGTATTAATTAGGATTGCAGCCGTTAAGAACCTGCCTTGCCTTTTACAGAAAGAAGATATGTCAGAGCTTGGAGTTCACCTGCTGAATTCCCTTGTGGATCACCGCAACTCAGACTTATCAGACATCCAGGAAGAAGAGGAAGATGAGGAAGAAGAGGAAGAGGAACTGGGTTCCAGGCCTTGTTCCTCTCGGAAGCAGGTTGCTGGCAACAGCATCAGGGAGAATGGAGCCAAGGTAATGGGGTGGGGAGGAGCTGGTGGGCCCCAGACCTCAGGCTCCACGGGTCTCCACTCCCATGGCAGCTGCTCCAGCAAGTCTAGGTGTGTGGCCTGGGTCCAGTCCTAAGCGGTGGATGTGAAGAGGCTCAGGGCGGCTGCCCTCATGGAGTGGGGGAGGGGAGCACCTTTCATTCTTTCCCCTACTCTCCCTGATGCATCCTAGTTCTCCAAAACCTTCTTAGACAGGGCCTTGGGCTAGGAGGCTCGGGAGGGAATGGAGAATTCTTTCTGACTGCCCCGGCTTGGTTCCTCATGCTCCTGCCCCCACAGGGACCTATGTCGTCCTCTGTTCAGTCTGGACATGTGTGTGACTTTGGTCCAGCCACTGTCCCCTCTGATTCTTTCCTCTTGGCAGGAAGCTAAGGGAGGGCTGGGTGTGTGGCCCCAATCTCATGTCCTTGTTTGAGGGCAAAGGTTCCAAACCTCTCATCTTTCTCGTGGACGTCTCTTCCTTGCTGCTTTCTTCTCCCCACTCCCAGCCCCAGCCAGACCCCTTTTGTGAGACTGACAGCGACGAGGAGATCTTGGAGCAGATTCTGGAGCTGCCTCTCCAGCGGCTCTGCAGCAAGAAGCTGTTCAGCATCCCTGAGGAAGAAGAAGAGGAGGATGAGGAGGAAGGGCTGGAGAAACCAGGGCCCAGCAGCTCTTCCCAAGACCCTAGGCAGCCTGAACTTGCATTGCTAGGGCCGGACTGTGATAGCAGTCAGCCCCAGGGACCTGGCCTGTGTCCTTTGTCTCCTGAGCTCTCTGAGGCCAGGGAGCACCTGGAGGATGTGCTGGGAATAGTTGGTGGAAACAGCCGGAGGAGAGGAGGTGGCTCCCCTGAGAAACTCCCAAACCGCAAGCGACCTCAGGACTCCCGAGAACATTGTAGCCGGCTTCTTGGCAATGGCGGGCCCCAGACCTCTGCACGGCCTGTTCCTCCACGGGAGAGGGGCAGCCTCCCTGTGATTGAGGGCACCAGGGTTGGACAGGAGCCTGGTGGGAGAGGGCGGCCGGGTCTTTCCCGGAGGTGTCCCCGTGGCCCTGCTCCAGAATCCAGTTTGGTCAGCTGCCTCTCTCCAAAGTGTTTGGAGATCAGCATTGAGTATGATTCTGAGGATGAGCAGGAGGCGGGCAGCGGGGTGTCAGCATCAACAGCTCCTGCTACCCCACAGATGGGGAGGCCTGGGGTACAGCGGCGGTAGGAAGGCCCAGGGGACCTCCGAAGGTCAATTCAGGCTCCAACGCCTACCTGCGCCTCCCAGCCTGGGAGAAAGGGGAACCAGAGCGGAGAGGCCGCAGTGCGATTGGCAGAACGAAGGAGCCAGCCTCCCGGGTCTGTGCCCACTCCCTGCTTTGGGCGGCCCCCTGCCTGCTGCTGCCTGGTGGCTCTGCTTGCTGCCCACCAGCCACTCCCATTCCACGCTGCCACCTCCATCAGCAGAGCTGGGGCCGGGCCTCCGGGCTGCCTCACCTGTCTCCTCCCACCTACATTCCACTGCTTTCTGCTTCTGCTGAACGGAACTGGGATGCACACTATTCTGTTATCACTGGCTGCCGGCCACATGCCACCTTGGGCAGGGTGGCCCTTTCCTCTGAGTAGCTAGTTGTGTCTTCAGAACACTTGACTGTGATGCCATGTCCAGAGAGTCACGAGCCCTGATGCTGATGGGAGACTGTCCCCTCACATTCTCCTTGGCCACCTCAGGCCCCTCTACTGCACTCATCCATTGGGGAGTCGGGTGCCTCCCGCCTATCCTCCCACCGTGTGGGTGTCTGGTGCCTCAGTGAGGCTAGCCCAGGCCCCTGGAGAGGAATTCTGTGCTCCTGTTCTGCTGTGTTGCTTACGCTGCTGCCGGGGCCAGAGCCAGGGAGCGTGGGCCACCACAGGGGATAGAATGTCACCTCTGCCCTCTGTTGCCCTCTCTTTGCAGGCAACAGAAACTGGGGAGTCCAGAGGGCAGGACAACTCTGTGCGGAGGGGACTCCAGAGGCGAGGGGCCCGGGTGCCTAGGTCTGGTACCACTGAGCTGGGTGAGCACCTAATTGTGGCCGGGGTGTATCTAAGGGAGTTTTTCCCTACCTTGGATGGAGCTCACTAAGTCATTTCCGTGTCCCTAACCCCCTCCACAGCCCCTCCAAGGAGCCCTCAAGAAGCACCACCTCATCAGGACCTACCTGTGAGGGTCTTTGTGGCTCTGTTTGACTATGACCCTGTATCAATGTCACCGAACCCTGATGCTGGAGAAGAGGAACTGCCCTTCAGAGAGGGCCAGCTCCTCAAGGTGACCAACTTACTCCACCTGGCCAGAGCTCCGGTCTCTAGCCAGAATCTTCTCTGAACTTCCTCTTACATAAGGTTGAGGGAGGCTCAGAGAGCATGGCTTTCTAGAGCCCGATGGTTGGATTTGTTTGGGCCCTGCTTCTGCCCGTGTAGCTTTGAATAGGCTGTAGAATCTCTCTGGGCCCTTTTCCTCTCTGGTAGAATGGGAATGGTCCTTATGACTTCCTAGAGTTGCCTATAGAGTGAATGATTCAAGGTACACACAGCACTTTAATCTGCCATATGGTCAGCACAGTGGGACTCTCTGCTGGTTAATATTAGCATTTTTATTATTCCCCCGAGTATTGATGGAAGACTGTCTGCCTTGCTCTGGGGTTGGAGAGATCCAATCTGGGGTGCTTTGAGGTAAATGCCATGTAGACAGCAGATGGGGGAGGGTACAGAAGAGGTGATTTTCTCAAGTTCCTCTTAGTCCTTAAGTCTTCGCTGTTTGCCCTCTCCTCTGCTCCAGTCTGCAGAAGAGAGCATTCTTCTGTAGTTCTAAGTGGGGTGCTACCAGGCATCAGGGCTGGGGTGCATGGAGAGGGCAGAACTAGTATTGAGACTGCCGGTCTTTGCTTCCAGGTGTTTGGAGACAAGGACGCTGATGGCTTCTACCGGGGCGAGAGTGGGGGCCGCACAGGCTACATCCCCTGCAACATGGTGGCTGAGGTGGCCGTGGAGAGCCCAGCAGGGAGACAGCAGCTGCTCCAGCGGGGTTTCTTGCCCCCAAATGTTCTCACTGAGGGCTCGGGTATGACCTGCTGTTGCTCCTCACCCACTACCACCCACCCTTGTCTCATCCTGAGAGGCTCCTATGTCTGTGATGCCTCATTTGTCTGGAGTTTAGTGGAGCCACTAAGACCTGCCATGCCTTCCTCTGTCCCTCTTCTTTCCCCAGCTGCCCCCAGGGTATTGCCTGTGGAAGAGATTACAAAGATGTAATTTAGATCCTGAGGGTCAGTTTAGCTCTTATTGCACATATGAGGTGCAGGTCCTTAAGTGAACTTGTGTATGAAATGCAAATAAAATAAAATAAAATAAAATAATAAAATAAAATAAAATAAAATAAAATAAAATGGAGGAAAGAAACTAGCTCAGGAAGCCCAGAGGACAGGAGAATGACTTAGAGCTCTTGCCTAGTGGGAACGGCCCTGCATTGGATTCACAGCATTGCAAAACAAGACAAAAATGACACGGGAGCCCCGGGACAGGCCTCTAGTCTGCCCTATTCCCTGACTCCTGACTCAGTTTCTCTCTTAGATCTATCTGTCTTCTTCATTCAGGGAATGGTCCCTCTGTATACTCCTCAGCCCACACACCTGGGCCTCCCCCCAAACCTCGCCGGTCCAAGAAAGGTAAGGCCCCAACATCCTGTGGTACCTTATGATCCCTCGTGTGGGTTGGGGTGTGGCATCACCGTTTGACTCTCTGAAGAGACACCTGTAGGATTTTGAATAGTTAACAGGATTTAAAGCAGCCTCCCATGCACAGCTACCCCCTCTAGTGGGGGTCTTTGCTGTGGCTCTGTGTGCCCTGAAGCATGTTGCTTACTGGCTCTGGGTCTCAGTTCATTACTGAACCAAAGGTCTGTGTTGATGTTCGGAGCATCTCTCCTCCTGTGTCCTTCATGGGAGGGTGAGTACTCTGTTCCGTACCACCCCAGCCTGCGACAAAGAGGGAAAGGCAGGCAGGACTCAGAGGCACATTCTCTCCACAGTGGAGCTGGAAGGTCCTGCACAGCTCTGTCCAGGTGAGGAGCTATCTCTGGGCAAGGGAGTCTGGGAAGAGGTGGGCTAGGGAGGCCGCACTCTTCAAGAGTGCTGACAGTGGACTGGTGGAGAGTTTAGGGGGATGACCACGGGGCTTCAGTGTAGAGGACAGTGTATGGAAGAGCTCAGGGGCATCTTTCCTCCCTGTGTAGGTCCTCCTAAGCTGATCCATTCTGCTGCCCTGAAAACCTCCCGACCGATGGTGGCTGCATTTGACTACAACCCTCGGGAGAACTCCCCCAATATGGATGTGGAGGTGAGGGCCCTCAGATGATATCCAGTGATGGGGAGTGGGGTCACAAGGCTTTCCCAGGTCTGACATCTGCCTCTTGCTCCCTTCCCAGGCAGAGCTGCCCTTCAGAGCAGGGGATGTCATTACTGTGTTTGGGAATATGGATGATGATGGCTTCTACTACGTAAGAGCCTCATGAGGGAAGAAAGGTGTACTGTACTCCGGCTCACCGGCTGGACAGGCATACGGGCAAGCCTTCCTGGCAGAAGGCTGGAGGAATGAGCTGGATTACTTCCCTTAGTGGTGATGCTGGCCTCAGGCTGTTCCCCAGGGTCTCAGGGTCAAGGGGACGGGACTGGGGACTTCCCAGTCTCATCAGCATCTCCTCCTCAGGGGGAATTGAACGGACAAAGGGGCCTGGTTCCATCCAACTTCCTGGAGGGCTCTGGGCCGGAGGCAGGCGGCCTAGAATCTGGGACATCTCAAGCTGAGAGTCAGGTCAGTGAGGAGCTGGGCTGATAAATCAGCATTTCGTCTCTATCCTGCTGGTATCCTGGGGCTGAGATAGTATGGCAGAGAGTATTAGAGGCCTGAGTCCATGATACCGAGGAACACTAAGTCCCCAGCAGAGGAGGGCTCCTAGGCTACCCTTTCCTCCTGTATGCCTCTGTCTGCAGATCAGTGATGGCAGGGACCCTTCTTCTCAGGTCATCTGACCCAACTGATGATACCCTGGGGCTGATGCAAGTGAAGAGCCCCGTGGAAAAGGGCCTTTGCCACTAGCCAGTAATTCAGGCTGTTCCCACCTTGCTAGGTCCAGGTGCCTCCAAAGTCTCGTTTGAAGTCAGTTGCCCTGTAAAGTCCGACTTCTTGGGGTCTCTTTACGTGGGTCTCCTTGGGAAGGGTGGAATGCTATTAAGGTCCAGACTCAGAGAGCAGGAAGGGCGTGAAGAGGCCACGCTTCAACCAGAAACCCCATACAGTGGCCACAAACGCAAAGGCTGTGTCAAGCTGGAGCCACCAGGTACCTGAGCCACTTGGTGACTGAGGAAGAGCATGCAGGCCTGTTGGTAACCCATCTCCTCTCTTTGTTCCCTGTTCTCAGAGAACGAGGAGGAGAAGAGTCCAGTGCTAGACGGAGATAGGTATTTGTAGAGAGAGCAACATGTAAGTGGGGGACTGGCTTCCATGTCTCATGTAACCTCCATTCCCCACCTCACCATAACCAGACTTCGTCTCAGATGGAGCAGATGAGTGGGGGAGGGAAATCTTGTCACGAGCCAGGTGTGGGTATGGGACCTCCACTCTCCCTGCCTTGCCTTTACCCTGGGCAGTGCCAGCTAGCTCTCATGTGGTGGCATGTCATCCTAGCATATGACACTGAACCTTAGCTGACTCCTCATGTTCTGTCATGCGGCTTATAGAGCGTTCTGTGATATGTTATGACTCAGTGGTATCATGATACTACATGGCTGTGGTATTATAATATTGCGATTACTATTGGTGACAGGGAAGTGACACAGTCATGTCACCAGTAATAACAGTCTTCCCACCCTGGTCCTCTGTGATCCAAACTATTAGAATATCAGACACCTGCTTTTATTCCTGTCTCCTAAGTGTCTCTGCTTAGAGGATAAAAGGGAGAGCTTGAACAGTTGAAATCTACAGGTATCCTTAAGCTCCTCTTCTTTGGGGCTCAGTGAGTCCTTCTTTTTGTTTCCCCAGCCCCCTCTCCCTCCCAGGAAAGGGTCAGGAGTGGCCTTGAGCTTTGGCTGTAAGTTTATTGACCCTTAGGACTGGACAGACTCACTCTGCATGTCTTTTTGTTTCCTCTGCCAAGTCACCCGTGATGGTGGCCACAGCGGTAGCTTTGGTTGTGTACCCAGTCCCTCAGCTCTCGTCTGGGCTCTCTGGCTGGTGTTGGCCAGGAGCTTGCTAAGCTCTTGGCAGCAGTGCGAGATAGAGAGAGAGAAAAGAGAACTGTAGTTTGCCAAGAGTGGATAGAGCTGAGCCCAGATGATGTTCACTTGGGAATAGTTTCCTGGTGATTACCGGGTTGGCCTGATTTCCCGCCCTTAGGTCACCAAAGAGCACTGCCCAGTGGACCTGAGTCGGGAGGAGACTCAGCACTATGAATTGAGCAGGGAGGAGGGTTATCAAGAAGGTGCGCAGGGAGGGGCTGTCCAAGAGTCCCCTCAGGGGCCATTCAGGGCGGAGCCTCACTACCACTCCCTGGCTTGGTTCTCTGAAGACCCCCAGAGCACTGTGCCTACTGCCTTGATAGAGATGCGCCTGTCTTTTTGTCTGTGAGGGCGCTCCTACCTCTAAGTGTCTTTGTCCTTGCTCTTCCTCCCTGGGTGGAGAGATAGATGGCATGTGAGATGGGTCAGCTTGGCACCTACAGTGAGGGCCCGGGAAGGGAAGGGGCACACCCAGAGCTACCAGTGACAATGCAGAGCTCAGACTCTGTCCCATGGGACTTCCTTCCTTAAACAGGTTTTCATTGTCATCTCCCTTCATCTCCACGCTGCATGTGTGTGCATGTGCATCTGCCCGCGAGCATGTGTGTGTGTGTGTGTGTGTGTTTCTTGTGAGTGTGTCTGTGTGTCTCTGTATGTATGTGTATGTGTGAGTCTATGTGCATCTGGATGTGTCTTGTGAGTGTGTATCTCTGTGTGCATCTGTATGTGTGTGTGTGTGTCTTGTGAGTGTGTATGTATGTGTACGTGAGTGTGTGTATCTGTATGTGTGTATGTCTTGTGTGTATGTGTGTATGTGTGTGTGTATGTATGTATCTTGTGAGTGTGTCTCTGTGTGTATGTATCTGTATGTGTGTGTATATTTATGTATGTGTCTGTGTGTATCTGCGTGAATGCGTGTGTGTGTGTGTGTGTGTGTGTGTGTGTATGTGTGTATCTGTGTGTGTGTCTGTGGCAACAGCAAGGTCTGTGACAGAAGAACAAAGGAACAAAGGCATGGGTGGGAAGAGCTGGCCCTGGCCTTACCCTTCTTTCTTACGTTTTAGGACCCTAGAATCAGCATACAAGGGCCTCCAGTGCCCTCAGGCTGGCACTGTGGCCTCAGCTCTGGAAGTTCCTCCAGGACCAAACTGGGGGAGTCGCAGGGCATAGCTGAGAAGAAGCAGGGTCTCCTCGCCAAAGGAAAGGAATTCCTCAAAAGGCTGGGCTCCAGAAAAGACTGAGGCTGCCATCTGTCCTACGGCAGAAGTGGCCCCTGGAAGCTCCAGGTCACCCAGTGGCTGGACAGGGAAACCCAGCTCCTGCTCTCTGAGCAAACTGGCACTCCAAGGGATCCAGGGGACCGGGTGAGGGTGGGGTTCCATGCATCCTTAGTAAGGAGTCCTCTAGATGGGCTCTTCCAAGAGGGAACTGAGCCCCTGCGTAAGTAATCAAGCACCAAGCACTGTCAGATCAGGACTGGACCCACACCTCTGGACTCCCAGTCTGTCCTCCTAATCTATTCCTAGTTTTCTACCAGGCTCTGTAGGTCCCTTCTTGGTCTTCCCTGCTCCAAGGATAGGCCCTGGGTGGAGACAGGGACCACTCTAATGATGGCTCTGGCTGTCCTCCCTCTGTCTTCCTCCCCGAAGGATTGTTTGCATTGGACTGTCCCCTGGGGCAGGGGCAGAGCCATGTATATATGTACATACTCAGTGCCTCAGTCCAGCTCCTCCATCTGCTTCAACCCACAGGCCAGGGGAGGAGAAAGGCCATGCCAAAGCGGGCCTGACCCCGCCCCATAGTGCTTCACCCCTCCCTGCCCAGGCCACCTGGCCTCTGTGTGATCCCATCTCCCCAAACCCAGGGGACCAGGGGGCAGAAAGCAGGAGTTGGGTTTGCCTTATTTTGCTCATTGGATTCAACTTCTCTCTTGCATCATTTTCTTCCAGTCCCTGTTGGGGTCCAGGGGCTGAGGGAAAGGACGGATTTATGCAGCTATTTTTCATACACTCCTTGTTCAGAGTGGGTAGGGGTGTCTCCCCTTACTCTAACCATCCCATCCTTCACCCCTTGTCTGGGCGAGTCTCTTTGCATGTTTTCTTCACTGTGGTGGGAGATGTTTGATTGAACCCTCACCTCTCTCCTGGTCTCCAGGGGTGTGGAATGGTGGGGCATTTGTTTAAAAAGACATTTTACTATAATAAAGTCTATTTTCACAAAATTGATGCTGGGCTCTGCCTGGGCAAAAGACTCCTTAGAGGGATGGGTCACGTCGATGGCTTTGGATTCATAACTTCAACACCCAGAAGCCCACCTTGAAGGGCAGCTGAGACCAAAACTCATCAGCACCAAGTGCCTCTTGAAACCTTCCTGAGTCCTGGGCTGTGAGGAAGGGCAGGCTGGCAGAGGAGAAGCACCCTAGAAAGTGATTACAAGAAATAGAAGAGAGAAGGCATCATTTCAAGAGAGCGGCTGGCCACATACTACCCTCTCTCCCCCCACTTACCAAGTCCATAGAAAGAACAGACCTGAGGGGGAAAAAAACTCATGACCAGACACATTACATACAGAGTCTTATTTGAAAGAAAGAAATGGGCCCCTCTGGCTGGAAGTAGCAGACTTGTAAGAAGACAAACCAGTGGGAATCATGATCAAAAAAACTTGGAGTAGGGTGTATACGGGAAAGTTCAACCCACTGCTCCATTCCAGAGAGATAGCGGCAGCAGCAACACTTCCCTCCCCCGCAATTTCCATCCTTAAAAAATATTAGACAACTATAGTAATTGCAGCGGTAACATATTAACACAGGATAGGTAAATGAACTAGTAGACCAGTGGATTGGAACATCTAGAAATACTCAATTTATGGTTAAGTGGCGAAATTAGTATCACAAGTCAACAGAGAAATGACATCAATATTAAGAGAGCTTGCTGGCCAGATGGCGCACACTTTTAATCCCAACGCTTGGCGGGCAGAGGCGGGTGGATCTCTATGAGTTTGAGGTCAGCCTGGTCTACATAGTGAATTCCAGGTCACTCCTTGGCTCCAGGTCAGCCAAGGGCCACATAGTGAGGTTCTGTCTCAAAAAAAAAAACCAAAGTTTTGAGACAATTTGTTGTTTATGTGAAAAGAAATCTTTATATCTTCCTGTTTAGATGCACAAAAATTTAAGATGAACTAAAAACCTAAATATTTTTTTTAAAAGGGCTAAGGTTTTATAAGCATACACAAGAACATACATTTATTACCTTAAAGGGGACAGAGACAAAAATCAAGGTCTGAAAGAGAAGATTGTCAGATTTGACAACTTGAAAATGGTGTGGAAAATAAATGAAAAGCAATTATGAAGAAAATGTTCACACCATGCAGAAGAATGGAAGGATTAGAGTTTATTCAGGACACAAGCAGCTATTAAAAATCAATAAAAAGTGCCAATTCAAGAGAAAAATGGACAAAACCAGGCAGAAAACTGACAGTGGGTCGCAATGCAAATAAAAATATGCCTATTCTCACTGTTAATTCAAGGAATGAAACAGAGCCACTATCATGTGATCCCATTTTATTTCTGCAAAAACAAAACAAACTGGAGACCAGTTCGGAAATATCTATGGAATGAAAATTCAGAACAGTACCTTAGAGGTAGGGGATATGCAGTGGAATAGCTCCTCCTCTTAAAACAATTAAAATGCACAAAACCAAGGCTCAGTGGTTAAGTGCTTGCCTAGCATATGAGGGGCCAGTTCAATCTCCACACAAATGCTAAGTCCATGTGGCTATTTACACCAGAGAATAAGTGTGAATGTATAAAAGAGGCTTCCTACCTCATTGTTTTCAATAATGGGAAAATGTCACCTTTTATTAAGAGAAAAATTAATCACATAAAAGCCTCACAGCCCAATGAAGAAAAATGTAGCAGTTCAAATATATATGTAATAAGTCAAAGGACTTTTGGCAAAACTGTGAATTCATATGTGTAAAGCAAGTATTCTACCCCTGAGCCAGGGCCCCAGCCCTTACAAAACAATTTGAAAAGTGACACGTTTTTTAAAACATTTTTTTATTAATCCTTTGAGACATTCATATACTGTAGTTTGATTATATGTACGTACCCTTCCCTCAATTCCTCTCAGCTCCATCGTTCCTTTCCTTAACCACCCAACTTAGTGTGCATCTCTCTCTTTGATACATCTTGAGTTTGGTTTGTACTGCTTACATACTCCTGGGTGTGGGGGCCATCCATAGAGCATGTTCTACCTACCAGGAGCCACACTCTTAATTAAAACCAACTCCCTTGTAGAGAAGTGGTTCTGATGCTTTGATTTAATTGGGAATCTGTGTTTACTGATGCTGAAGGTCCTTGCCCCCAATTGGTTTTTGATCTATCAATAAAGATGTCAGTGGCTAATGGCTGGGTAGAAAGAAAGAGGCAGGACTTCCAGGTTCTTGCAGGCTAGGAGAGAGGAGAGGGCAGGAGGGGGAGAATTGAGATATTTCAGGGAGAGAGATGGAATAATCTCTGAGCTGTAGGAGAGACCTTCCAAAATGTAGGTGAGAAAGGAACACGGCCCACAGAAGGGCAGTCCGAAAGTGTCTTGGGCAGCAAGACCAATGGGCCTCACAGAAGATAACTAGGCAACTAAGTTGAGGGCAGATTTAAAGATGTTGAGCTAGGAGTGAAGGTAAGGACACACTAGCCATGGAAGGCTTGGAAGAGCCCAGCCACAGAGCCAATCAATAAAGCAGTTTAAAAATGAGCTAATGTGTGTGTCTTTCATCTGAGCATCCGAGATAGCTCCTGGGAAGGTGTGTGCCTGCAACCAGCTGGGAACACAAAGTGGTGTAGCCAAAACTACCCATTACACTCTGTAGGAGGAGCTAAGGTGGGAGGAGTAAGGAGAGGAAGAGGAAAAGGAGGAGGAGAGAGGTAAGGGGGAGAGAAAGAGAGATGTAGGAAGATGAAGAACCACTCAGGTATGGAGAGCAGTCTTGGGTAGCAATTTATATTTAGGTTAGCTAATTGGGAAACACCTCTAATTGTATGGACATATTGTTATTGAGCATTATCAAACATATTAAAGTCTTTGATTAATATTTAAGCATTAGAGTCTCATTTTTTTACCGGTCAACTGGCAACAGCGAGAACACACCTCTGCAGCTCTCTAGTGGCTGCAGGCCTAGGCTAGTCGGGAACATGGTGGCTCATTAAGAAAAGCCAGATTGGATGCCGCTATTTTAAATATCTCCCAAAACAACACTCCCCCTCTCTCTGCAGCTATCAGCTGCCAATAGCAGCTAGAGGCTGGACTTGTGCTCACCCCAGTCTCCCCATGCTGGGATTTTGCCTGGCTTGAGCTTGTGCAGATCTTGTGCAGATCTTGTGCATGCTAAGTTAGTTTTTTTAAGTAACATAAGACAGATCTGCAAGAAATATTGTCCACAGTGACAAAGAATGAGTCCAGGGCTTTGTTCAGGCAAATATTCCACCACTGAGCTACACTGTCAGCCAAAATGTACTGCTGGGTGAAAGAAACACGTTGCTAAGCAGTATGGACAGAGTGATATCAGTTATGGAAAAGTCTTCCCCACAGATCCACAAATGAGTGACTGTAAGGCAAATGGTTCACAGAGACAAATACAAGCTGACTAAAAAGAGAAGGAAAGGAATCAGAGTTGGGAGTGTCACTGTAACCCTGTGTAAGGGAAGTATAATCTTGTCTGTATTTTTTTTTTTTTTTTGACCTACGGTTCTTGTATTCCTGGCTGGCCTTAACTCTGCTATGTAGTCAAGAATGATCTTTAGTTCCTGTCTCTGTCTTCTAAACACTGGCATTGTAGGTGCGTTACATTATATCTATGCTGTGTTGGGGACTGATCCCTGGCCTCTTGCATTTTAGGCAAGCCCTCAACCAAATGAGCTATATCCTCAGCCCCTTGTGTAATTTTAAACCTTCACTTAAAGAAGATTTTGAAGAAAATCAAGGCAAGATCAGTCTTGGTGTGTTTGCATCTCCAGTGTCAACACCTGGTCTCCAGCTTCCATAGCTGGAGATACTTCTTTATACACACACACACACACACACACACATCTTGTTAAGGCCTAGGTAACTGTTACCTAGCTAGCCTGTCATTTTGTGCTGTTACCACTGTTATAAGGAAATTTTCTCATATATTGTTACTGTTGTTACTAAGAAACTTTCTCATGTCCAAGCTGATTTCATATTCTGTTACATTCTGTGCTCTTGGAAACCAGTCACAATAGAAGTCAGTTAGAATGGCTTCATAGAGTTAGCCACAATAAGCTTGGATCCCAACCAACCGCCCAGCAGCACTTCCTGCATCTGTGTATAAGCTTTTATATTGTTTGCTGTTATAAGCTGCCCCTGGGATGGACCCCAACATAAGAGAGAGACACCTGCACCAATATAAAAAGCTATTTGGAATAAGACTTCCATATGGAGTAGTAGTCAAATAAAAGCTCAAGTTCCCAACACCTCCCTGGGAATTGACATCCTACTTGGCAGAAAGAGACATATGTGTGGGTAACTAGTATATTGGTTGTCAAGTTAAGACACGAATGTTAGACAAGTCCCCTGCCACAGTTGAATACTGCAACCAACGGGAGCAGGATAAGTGTACAGGAAAGACATGTTCCTAATGAAGTCCTCTATTCTAGCTGAGCATTGCAATCAGCTCCTGAGTCTGATCTGAGGCCCTGATTGATCAATCCCAGGGTGAATGCTCAATAAACTATACCTGTCTGAGATTAGTGTTCTTGTGGTTTGAAAGGTGATCCCTGGACCCCGACACCTCTAATTCCAACTGAACTGTTTCCTAAACAGTATTAAGAAAAAAACCAAACAAACGAAAACCCAAAAACAAACAAACAAACAGTGTTAAGAAAGAGGGCAATCTGTTTTGCTGCCCAATCAGTAGCTGCCCAGTTATCACGCAGGAAGCTGGGCTGAACCCTAAGGCCTATGGTGTTTGGGAAAGTTCAGTAGGGAAAAGAGAAAGCAGAGAGATGTGTGTACTGTGTAGGGTATTCTTTCCCATGATGACTGTAGTCTGGAGATGCAGGAGTTCCAGGGGTACCCTTCAGAGACTTTCCCTGGGACGGGACTGAGGCTTGACTGTTGGGGCAATGCTTGTTTGGAACCTTTTTTTAGGGAGTCATCTTTCCTTCAGATGTTCCAAGCTCTCAGAGGCCTCTGAGACTCAAACACATATAAGGCTTAGCCAGGTGAGGGAAACAGAGCACAGATAAGGGAAGCTTCTGGCCTTCCAGTGGCCACAAATGTGGCAGGGTCAACTGGTCAGGATCATTGGAAAGTCACAAAGCATCTCTGGGCCCTGTGCCTGTTCAGGCCCACAACCCTAACCCTGAGCGGGTTAGACAGGCTTCTATTTGAGAATTCACCTCTCCCATGAGTAGAGAGCTACAGGTATTTGCTTTCTCTTTCCCAGCATTCCTTGCTTCTTGCTGCCTATGGAAAGGCAGGAAAGGCCAGCATCCCAACAGGTAGGAATTCACAGTGCTTTCAGCTTCTGGGTCTGCAATCTCTGTATGACTGCCCTGTGTTGCCTGGATGACCCACAGTCTCTTGCTGCCTGAGCCCTTAAGGACAAAAAAAAAAATCAAAAGAGTGTTGAGCCCTGGGCCCTGGGCCCCTCCTCAACCTAACCATGTGCCACTCTGCCCCAGCACTGAAACGATTGAATGATATCTGGTGTGTGGGGTACCCAGAATGTCTTTCCCAGTTTGTGTTTCTTTGGTCATCCCAAGCATCATTCAGCACAGCGCCTAAAGCATAGATTTCTCAAGGAAGTCTTTTTTGGTCTCCCTGAGTCCTAGCTGACCCAAGTGCTCTGATGTTCTGTGGGGTGTGTCCGTTGTGCAGGTGTACACCATTGTTTACCTTCCGGCTTCCTGCTTGGGAACTCCTTGAATAGCAGGCCCTTACGTTGCTCCAGGAGTATGTTCCCTATCCACTGTAGCCCAAAGAGCAGCATATGCAAGCACTTAATAAATACTCATTAAATAAGTCACTGACAAAAGGTCAGCTGCAGAGACCTGCTTGGCTTGGAAGTCAGGGAGCCTGACAGATCTGAGCTGTGCCACACTGGTATCCTTGGCAACAGCATTTCCTTGTTGGACTTTCTTCTTTCTATCTCTGTTTTTTTTTTGTTGTTGTTGTTGTTGTTTTTGTTTTAAGCCATTAAATGTCTCTTCCTTCCAATCACATCAAAAGGCCTGATGAAGGCAGTTGGGAGCAAGTGTTGTCACACTTGGCTGCTGAAAGGAAGGCATGTCATCCTCACGAGCGGTGTTTGGCAATGCATTTCTGAAACCCTAAAATTGTGCAAGCCCAAATTTTATTGCTAAGATATTTTGAAGAAAAAAAAAAATTGAGACTGGGTCTTGCCTTATCTCAAACAGCCTGGCTTCAAGATTGGCATCCACTTGCCTTGCATGCCCAGTGCTGGGATTAGAGGCAAACAGAGCTGCCCCCAACTGAGACTTCTTGCCTAAGGAAACAACCAAAGACGTGACTGGAGATTTAACTCCAAAGATGTTTCTCCAAATATTGTCCATAGCAGTGAAAATGGAAACAACCCAAGTATCTAACAAGAAAAGGTTAGCTAATAAAGCACATACACTGTCCATACAAAATCCGCAGGCATGAAAATAAAGCCAATGGTGCCCAGCATGGCGGTGCAAAGCTTTAAATCCAGCACTTGGGAGGCAGAGGCAGATAGATCTCTATAAGCTGGAGGCTGGCCTGGTCTACATAGTGAGTTCCAAAACAACTAGGGCTACATAGAAATACTCTGTCTCAAAACAAACAAACAAAAAGGGCTGAGACAAAAGAGGTCAGAGAGGTGATTCAGTGGCTAAAGTCACCTGCACTCAGCACGAGGATCCGCACAGTGAAAAGAGGGCAGACTCCTACAAGCTGTCCTCTGACAACTGTGTGCCCATGCATACACCTCCAACCAAGGAGTAAATACATACAATGAAACCAACTTTAAAAATGAAGCAAATGCATATGCACTGACAAGTAGCTGTGTAGACTAAAGTGTTGAGTCCTGTAAGAGGTTGTACCAGGCAGGCTAGGTGGGAGCAGTTGGAGGCTGATGCAAGTTCAAGAGGAGCTTAAGTTAAAGTCAGCCTGGGCAATGCAATAAGATCTTGTCTTAAAAAACGATACAAAATAATATAAAATTATTCTCTCTCTCTCTCTCTCTCTCTCTCTCTCTCTCTCTCTGTCTCTCTGTCTCTCTCTCTGTCTCTCTCTCTCTCTCTGTCTCTCTCTCTCTCCTCTCTCTCTCTCTGTCTCTGTCTCTGTCTCTGTCTCTCTCTCTCTCTCTCTCTGTCTCTCTCTCTCTTTTCTGAGACAGGGTTTCTCTATGTAGCCCTGGCTGTCCTGGAACTCACTCTGTAGACAAAGCTGGCCTCGAACTCAGAAATCAGCCTGCCTCTGCCTCCCAAGTGCTGGGACTAAGGCATGTGCCACCACTGCCCTGCTAAAATTATTCTTAATAGTCTTTTAAAACAAATATTTCTATACAAAGGATAGTAAATCATTAAAGTATTGGTGAGTACTAGGATTATGGGAAATTTTACTCTTTCTTGTTGCTTATTTATACGAAACACAATAACAAATCTTGAAAGAAGAATCACCTACAGAAGCAATTGATTATAGGTAATTTCTATTTAATTTGTTTTATTTTGAGACAAGGTCTCATGTGAGTCAGGCTGGCTTCAAGTTGAGCTTGAAGTTCAAGTTCAGCTGAGGCTGGGCCAACTTCTGATCCTCCTGCCTCTGCTTCTCAAGTGCTAGGATTAGAGGCTTGTGCCAGCACTTGAGGCGCAATTTTATTTTTATTTCTTGCTTATTCTTGACCTGCAGGTTTTAATCAACGAAAATGTTACCTGTAGACTCAAAAAGGATGTAACATTCTAGAATCCAACTCTCAAAAAGCTACTTGTCGGAGTTCACAAATAGCAAGAGCAGAAGAATAAATGATTTCATTCTCCTGAGCCTGGAATCAGCTTTCCAGGTGATAGGACCTGGGACACAGTGCGAAGATGTTTGGGTGTGGCTTTGTCCTTAGCCAAGATGGATGGGATCTGAGCATAGACGGGAGTGATTCATAGGAGATGACCAAAGTGGTCGTGCCCCAGGGTCTGCGGAGGTGGGCAGGCACCAGACTGTTCCTGATTGAGACTGCCTTGCCTTTCTCAGGGGAGAAACTCCCCCTTTTCTATTTCATAACGATCTTTAACCTGAACCTTCCTAACTGACTAGTCTTGCTCAGACAGGCCCAGGGCTGCTTCACCAACTGACCATTAACCACAACCAGCTCTGCCCGCTCCAAAATCAGCTATGGGTCCTTCCCTGCCAGAGGTTAAGAGGAAGGGGCTGTGAAGAGAGAGGAAGTTGCCTTTGTCCTGAGCCTGTAGCCCCCAGGGTCCTCCTTCCTGAGAAGCCTAACTGTCTCCAGCCAGATTTCCTGTCTCCTCAACCCCACTGAGAACTGGGGGCTCCCCACCATGGTTAGAGTGGGGGTGACTCTGAGGTCCTCAAGGGGGTCAGCATTGCTACATCTTCTCTGTGACCCTCCCTTCCCTCCATGGGGCTACACTACTCCCCATAACGTCTTAGCCTTAGCTCCCTGAATTTTGGTTCTTTCAAAGGAATTGGGACACTCAACCAACATTTTGAGGGGCTGGTTGTTTGTACTCTCTGGGAGTAGCTCTGATCCATTCCCCTGTCAATCCCTCCACTTCATGGGCCCCTCTCTGTGCACCCCTAACCCCAGTGGGGGAGGAGAGTCTAGTCTTGGGATAGGTCTGTCTCTTTTTAGGTCAGCCCGCCCCCAGCTTAGAAGGCATAAAAGCCCATTGCCAGTGAGAGGTGTTGACAATGTCAGGTAAGTGGTGGAGTGGAGCTCTTGGGGACTGGGGACTATAGCTGGAGGGGAGCCTTAGGTTGTAGACCTCTTTCTCACAGAGGCCTTCCTCATAGACCAGGCCCATTGGGGTAGGACTGTGTATGAAGGGGAGGGAGCTTGGGAGGAGGGGAAAGGTAAACCTCTCTTTTCTCAAAAGCTCAGGGCACTTCCTGGGTTGAGGTGTTTTGGTTTTTGTTTGTTTTATTTTGTTTTGTTTCGTCTTGCAGAGATGAAGCTATTCTTGGCCTTGGCAGGCCTCCTGGCTGCCCTGGCCATGCTTCAGACCTCCAATGGTGCCACTGCAGGTAATAGTGCCAAAAGGAGCATGATTCTCAGCCCAACATCTCCCCTTTCCCTGGGCAGTCCTCCTTCATTTTGGGACCTGATGAAGGGCTTTGGGGCCAGCCCTGACCTTGTGATTTACGCTCTGGGCAGCTCTCCTGGGGGAAGTGGATAATTCAGTGGTGCTGAGCTGTATGGAGGAGGCCAAACAGCTAGTGGACAGAGCCTACAAGGAGCGGAGAGAAAGGTGAGAGTGCCAGGCCCTGTGCAGCCCTGGGCAAATCTGCTCCAAGTCTTCTGGAGAAAGGACAAGCAGTGGGGGATGGTGGCAGGATGAGGGCCTACAGGTGAAACCGGACCTCGTCTGTCTATAGTTGAATTTCTGGCTGTCAGGACATCTTCAAAGCCACTCCTTCAATGGCCTTGCTTTCTGTCTGGACATCCAGGTCCATATCTTTTTGACAAAAGAAATCCACTTCTCCTCCGTGGTTCTCTACACAGTTCGTTCTGGCTGCTCACCACAGGCTGGCCTGTGCTGAGTGTCTCTGTCCCTCTTCTCTGGCTCTCCCTTGTCTAAGCAGCATCAAGCAGAGCCTTCGAAGTGGCTCCGCCAGCTCCATGGAACTCCTGTTCTACTTTAAGCAGCCAGTAGCAGGCACCAGAACAGCTGTGAGGGCTGCTGACTATCTGCACGTTGCCCTAGACCTGCTGAAGAGGAAGCTGCAGCCCCTGTGGCCACGGCCTTTCAATGTCACAGGTACTGTAACTCCTTCCTTTTTAGTCACCACTCCTTGTCTTCCAGCAAGTTCTGCCAGAAACCTCCCTCTAAGGCAGTGGTTCTCAACCTATGGGTCGCGACCCCCTGGGTAAGTTGAACGAGCCTTTCACACGGGTCACCTAAGACCATTGGAAAACACAGATCTTGTGATTACGATTCATAGCAGTAGCAAAATGACAGCTATGAAGTAGCAATGAAAATAATTTTACGGTTGCGTTCACCTCACGAGAAACTAACTGTATTAAGGGGTCTCAGCATTAGCAAACTTGAGAACCACTAGTCTAAGGCGTCTCGGGGCAACCTATCACTCCTTCCGCTTCTGAGCTGGCCTGCCCACCCCTCACCCTCCCTGGGCTACTCAGCCCCAGGTTGCCTAGCATAGGAAAGGAGGTGGGGGAAGGCTCAGATCTAAGATCATGGCTCACTCTCGCAGATGTGTTGACACCTGCTCAGCTGAATCTGTTGTCTGTGTCAAGTGGCTGCGCCTATCAGGACGTAGGGGTGACATGCCCACAGCAGGACAAGTATCGCACCATTTCTGGACACTGCAACAACAGGTGCGGGCCCAGGGCAGTCAGGGATGTGTGGTGTAGAGGGTCTAGGTCCTGCCTGTGGCGACCCATTGGGCCAGAGTTCTGTGTTTCCCTCTAGACGTAGCCCCACTCTGGGGGCCTCCAACCGCGCCTTTGCGCGCTGGCTGCCTGCGGAGTATGAAGATGGTGTCTCCATACCCTTTGGCTGGACGCTCGGGATCAATCGCAATGGCTTCAAGGTGCCCCTGGTGAGTGTCCAGTAGAGGGAGATTGAGCCCAGCCCTTTGTGCAGGATCTAGGCATCCAATGACTCCCTTTGTTGCTTCAGGCTCGCCAGGTCTCTAACGCCATCGTGCGCTTCCCCAACGATCAGCTGACCAGGGACCAGGAGCGCGCGCTCATATTCATGCAGTGGGGCCAGTTTCTGGACCATGACGTCACTTTGACTCCAGAGCCAGCTACCCGGTTCTCCTTCTTCACTGGCCTCAACTGTGAGACCAGCTGCCTGCAGCAGCCACCCTGCTTCCCCTCAAGGTGCTGCCTCCTTCCATCCACTATGGTCTGTGCCTGGAAAGAGGGAAGACGCTTTACATGAGTGATAGTGTCCCTTCTGTGCCCTAGTTCCTCCCTATCCCCTGAGCAAGGCGGGTGGGTCTTCATTCCTGGGTCCAGAGTCAATACTTGTCTCCCTCAGCAGAGCCAGCTGTCAACTCAAGGAGCCTAATATGCACCCTGAACCTAGCATTGCCCTGTGTGGTGGAGTGACTGGCTCTTTGTGAGGCTGGGAGAATTCTGGGATGAGGACCTGACCTGTCTTCTTCACACTCCCAGTGGAGGAGCACTGGCCTGTTCTCTCTCCCGTGGGCACTTCCCTAACCCTGCTTCATACTGTGTGTGTGTGTGTGTGTGTGTGTGTGTGTGTGTGTGTGTTCTCCAGTAGTCAGGGTCAGGGTTGAGGCACTTTCTGTGTAGGGGGAAAGTATGGAGGAAAAAAAAAGCAGAGATTGAGAAGATAAAGGGTCAGGGGTCTAACAGGGCCAGGGTGATAGAACAGAGAGGAAAAGGCAGACACAGGCAAGAAGAGAATTAAGAGGCATAGTGAAGAGGAGTCAGAGGACTGGCCTTGACCAACCCCAGAAGGCTCTCTCCATTCCAGTTCAGTGAATTCCTTGTCACCCCTAAACCTCAGTTTTATTGCTAGCTGAGCCCCAGTAATTCTATGGAACCTTGAGAGCCTCCCTGCAGCTGGGGGGAGGTGTCAGAGTTCTCTTCTGTAGGGTGTAAGCTACAAATGCCCACTGACCCAACCCACAAAAGCCAGACTAGCTTCTCTCTGTGCTGTAGATCCCACCCAATGACCCTCGAATCAAGAATCAAAAGGACTGCATCCCCTTCTTCCGCTCCTGCCCGGCATGCACCAAGAGCAACATCACCATTCGCAACCAGATCAATGCACTCACGTCGTTCGTGGATGCCAGCGCGGTGTATGGCAGTGAGGACCCCCTGGCCAGGAGGCTGCGCAACCTCACCAACCAGCTGGGGCTGCTGGCTGTCAATACACGCTTCCAGGACAATGGCAGGGCCCTGCTGCCCTTTGACAATCTGCACGACGATCCCTGCCTCCTCACCAACCGCTCTGTCCGCATTCCTTGTTTTCTGGCAGGTCAGTCTGGGGACTGGACTAGAGTGGCTTGGAGCTGTTTCCAGCTTGTGGCAACACAGTGAGCCTGTATGTGAGCAGCATGCGGGTTTGTGATAAGAGACACTGGTCTCAACAACTTATTAGTCAGTTGCCTTGGTAACAAGTTGGATAGAGACAGAAAGGAAAATAACAACAGCAAAAACAAACCACATACACATACAAAAAAAATCCTTCATCCATCAACCTAAGATGAAGACACAGGGCTGCTAAGGACCCTCTATTGTCTATTTAGCTTTTTCTGTCTTTTCCCTCCTGTGGACTGTGGAAAAAGAGCCAAGTCTTTGTCCACAAGGGACAGAGAACTAAAAGCAACAGAGAGGGATATGGCGTCCTCACCCTTTAGAACTGTCCTGTCCAGTCTGGAGTCAGTAGCCACATGCGGTTATTTCAGTTTAAATTATTTGTAGCAGGGGAGTACTGGCTCACACCTTTAATCCCAGTCTTTGGGAGGCAGAGGCATGAGGATCTTTGTGAGAGTTCAAGGCCAGCCTGGTCTACAGAGTGAGTTCTAGGACAGCCTGGGCTACATAGTGATAGTGAGACCCTGTCTTGAAAAAAAGAAGAAGAAAACAACCAATAAATACATAAATAATTTTAAATTAAATTAAAAGTTTCTGTAGTAACCACATTTTAAGGGCTCAGGAGTCCCGTGAACTAGTGGCTCCCTACTGGGTAGTGGAGAAGTGATTGTTTTCTTCACCCCCAGAAAGTTCTAGTAGATTGTGTCACAGAATATTATTCCGTGAGCATTCTGGTTTCTTAGAAAGACAGAAGGTGGGATTTCAAAAGGAGAGATAGGCAGAGATTGTGGTCACACCCAGCAATCGACACCCCTTTCCCCCACCTCTCTGTGATGTTAGACTGGGTTATATATCTAACCTTAGCTGGTCTGGTACTTACTTTGAAGCCCAGGTTAGCTTCAACTATTCCTCAATCTTCCTATCTTAGCCTGCCAAGTGTTGGGTGACTCACATGTACTATCAAGCCCACACAGTGCTAGAAGTCTTTCTTCTACGGGTCCTGATGGTCTCTCCTGGGTCTCCTGGCAGGAGAGTCAAAGTCAATACCAGGTTGCATCTCCTAAGGGAGGGCCTGCTCTCTTCTGGGCTAGTCATGACCTCTGGTTACTCCTAGGGTGGAGAAGCTACTCTCAGGAATATCTTTTCCTCTCAGAATTTTCTTTCTAAGTTGGCAAGGGCTGAGCCCAGTCAGTGTCTTGCAGCAAAGGTCCTGGGCCTCACCTTCTAGCCTTCCCTGTTGAAGATTTATGGAGCACTAGAGGAATCAGGGACTTTGTTTCCTTGAGTAGTCTTAGGTGTGGATGCACACATCCTGTGTCTTCTCCTCACCAGGACAGGTTGTACAGTTGGCTTATAGCGAGAGAGCTAATGACAGCTGTCTTCAAATAGTGGAGGTTCTGGGGTCCTGTTTGGAGGATTCTCAGGTTGCATCCAATTTGAGCAGAAAACATGCATACTACTTTTTGGCTTATGCCAAATCAAGACAATAAGATGAATACTTGCTCTTGGGGTTGGTCAGGTATTGTGGGGTGTGTGTATATGTGTGTGTAGTATGTATGTATATGTGTATGTAATATGTGTAGTGTATATGTATGTGTATATATGCATGTATATGTGTATGTAGTATGTGTGAATGTATGTGTGTATATAGTACGTATGTGTATAGTATGTGTGTGTATGTGTGTATAATGTGTATGTATGTGTGTATATGTGTGTAGTATGTGTGCATGTGTGTATGTAGTGTGTGTGTGTAGAAAAGGGCAAAATACAGAAAGACTCAAGGCTTGGACTTGTGCCTAAGGATCTCCTGGTCAGAGCTACAGACAGGTGGCAATCAAATGTCATGGCTAGTGGGTAAGGCTTCAGGAAGGACTTCAATGCTCCCAAGCTCTTACGTCAGCCTGTGGCTGGCACCTGAGTCTGGTGTGTGGGGTAGGTGGAGGAATGGCACATGAGAGCCACTGAAGGTCTTTGCTGGACAGGGGATGGAGACCATAACAATGACAAAGGCTTTGCTTCCCTAAGGGGACATGCGCTCCAGCGAGATGCCGGAGCTCACCTCCATGCACACCCTCTTTGTCCGAGAGCATAACCGGCTGGCCACACAGCTCAAGCGCCTGAATCCTCGTTGGAATGGGGAGAGGCTCTACCAGGAGGCCCGGAAGATTGTGGGGGCCATGGTCCAGGTAGGCTGGTCCTAACACATCTTGGCCATGTGTTCTTGGGCAGGTTTTTTATCTCTCCTGAACGCTGGCTTAATATTGCAAAGCTCAAAGGAGCTAAATGAAACCGCCCAGAAGATGTGACATACTTGACAAGTGCACTTCCCTTCTCCTGTTCCCAGCCCTCTTCCTTCACTTTTTACCCACTGTCATCATCTTGAGCATTTTTCCCCTGGGGCAGTGCTCCTGCATTTGGTTTTTGATGTTTCCATGACCCCTATTCTCCCAAGAATGTAAACATTCTTGTACATCACGCACATGCACATACAAGCCTTTGCTAGACTTTAGGGAGGGAGGCAAGGGTGCTGAGGGTGGGGTTTTGATTTACACCCACAAGTGGGATTCATTTTAGTTCAGAAGCAGTTCTAGCCTTGGATCCAAAGTGACACCGCCTCACAGCCTCCCTTTCACTGGGGGACATCACACCAGAGCAGACCTCTGCCCTCCATCTGTAAACCTGTAATGAGCCCCTACTGTGTGCTAGGCTATTGCTGGGTGTGGGAAAAACACATGCTGGGTGGGGGGTGCCCGGGCTCTCGAGGCAGCAACCGGCTGACGGTCGGGCGGTGGAGTCCCGGGGCTTCCCCCCGCAGGTCCCCACATACACGAGAAAGTCTGAAGTTCTGAAAGGCTGGAAGTTTGTCGCCAGCATGCCACAGAAGACACGTGGACTGGGTTTCAAAAGAGTAGTTTATTGTTCATGGCGTGATAGTTGGATCTGAATGTGTGTGCCCCCCTAAAAGCCAGGGGGAGCTCCCTTAAATAGGGAGTGGGAAAGAGGAGGGACTGGGGAGGAATAACTTAATTAGCCACGACCCCTGGCCTTTAGATCTTATGAATATGGAAATCTGTTAGTCACACCCTCTACCTGGATGTTAGCAAACCTCTCTGGGAGGAGTTACTCTGAGCCAAAGGTGTCTGCAAGATGCAGGCTAATGGGGATGTATGTAGGCTGCATGTGGGGGTCGTCTGGAATTCGGGAGCGTGGCGAGATGCATGCCGTCCCTGACAGGCTATGTCTGTTGGGTCCCCTGCTAATTCAGACCCAGTGCTCTACCGGGGAGACCAAACCACCTCTTTGCAGCCCCACAGCTGGGCACTGTGAATAATCTCAGTAATCTCAACTTCCCTGACTCTCAAGGGGAAATGAGACCACTGATACCTTAAAGGCAAGAGAGACATTACAATGACTAACAAGACATTTTGTTTAGTCCCTTGAAAGAGAAAGTAATATAATTATTACTTGTTTACATTTGTGGTCCAGAGAGTTTAATAAATGACCTGAGGTGAGCTCTATTTATGTCCTTCTGTTAAATTCAGATCTAAGACTATGGGAGACAAGCCCCTGATCCTAGCCAGGTAGGGGAGATTCCCCTAAGCTGGAGACCACAGGGAGGGATAAATGGACATCTAAAAAAAGTCACTTTGTTTTAGATCATCACATACCGGGACTACCTGCCCTTGGTGTTGGGGCCAGCAGCCATGAGGAAGTACCTACCCCCGTACCGATCCTACAATGACTCAGTAGACCCTCGAATCGCCAATGTCTTCACCAACGCTTTCCGTTACGGCCACACCCTCATCCAACCTTTCATGTTCCGCCTGGACAATCAGTACCGGCCCACAGGGCCCAACCCCGTGTCCCACTCAGCAAGGTCTTTTTTGCCAGCTGGAGAGTCGTGCTGGAAGGTGAACAACAGAACCTGAGAAAAGCCAGCAGCTGAGGATGGGATGGCGCGGGCTTGGCTTCAGGGAGAGATCTTTTCTCATCTTTGGGAATCTAGTCTTGCTTTCCATTTTCACTGACCCAGAAAGCTAGAGCATCCCAACTTCATGAACCCTCGGTCAAAGAGTGCCTGGTGATGACTGGTCTCTGTGGCTGCCTTGGCCCCAAGTGTTGCATGTGCTTACAGCTTCTCTCTGATCCCTATGATTCCACTTGGACCAGCCCTGACTCCACTGTGTGCTCTTGTAACAAGATAACCTTTCCTTTCCCTTGGGTCTCTTGACCTCAGGTGGCATTGACCCCATTCTCCGAGGCCTCATGGCTACTCCTGCCAAACTGAATCGCCAGAACCAAATTGTGGTGGATGAGATCCGGGAGCGACTGTTTGAGCAAGTCATGAGGATAGGGCTCGATTTGCCTGCTCTTAACATGCAGCGTAGCCGGGATCATGGTCTCCCAGGTGAGAGGCCAGCCTCAGCCCCATCCCACCTCCCTGGCAGCTCCTCTTCTTGCTCAGGGCCTCTTTTCCAGTTCTCAGAAAGCACCTGAGGCCCTGCCTTTTCTAGGCCCCTGTGACCTCTCTCAGCTTTTTCACAAGCTGGACTTTCACAACCTGCGTAGCATCCCACGATCTGGAAGTCTGTCTTCATCATCAGCTCATTCTGACTCATTCATGAACCCGGGGGTAGGAGAGTACCACAGTCATTTTTACTGACGAGGAAACAGGACTTAGAGCAGTTCGGAGCTTGGCTGGGTGCTGTAGCCATGTCAGTGAGGGACATGGAGGTTGGACCCAAGTGGATCAGCGTAACCCAAAAGCCCCGTGCCTGTGTCGTGGAGTAGCACAAGTGGCCACGCCCCCGGGAAACATTTTCATTCTCTGAGTCAGAGACAGATACGTTAGGCTGCTGCTCTAAGGGACAATGTGCTGTTTCCATACTTGAGTCTGGTGGGATTTGTGGTACTACAGGACTTGGCAGGGTAGGAGAGAGGAAAAGAGTGAGAGGTCTGGAGGGGCCCAGCTGCCCACTTCGGCCTGAGCCAATCACTTAGAGATCCATTCTGCTTATGGCCTTGTGTACTGAGATGGGCTTTTGAACATCCGTGTAGCTCTTTTCCTGCCCTTCCCAGTACTTTTTCTACCCAGCAGGAGAGGGGTCCATTTACAGCTACCTGTTCTCTGACCCAACACAGGATACAATGCCTGGAGACGCTTCTGTGGGCTTCCACAGCCCAGCACGGTGGGTGAACTTGGCACGGTGCTGAAGAACCTGGAACTGGCACGGAAGTTGATGGCACAGTATGGCACGCCCAACAACATTGACATCTGGATGGGCGGTGTGTCCGAGCCCCTGGAGCCCAGTGGCCGAGTAGGCCAGCTCCTTGCCTGTCTCATTGGCACTCAGTTTAGGAAGCTTCGCGATGGAGATCGGTAAGGAAGCTGTGGGAAGGCAGGGTGCCACGCATGTGGAGCCGGGAGAGGGAGCATGCGCACCACAGCAGTCAGGCGGAGCTTAGAGGACAATTTACATGAGTTGGTTCCACCATGTCTAGTCCAGGGAGGGTAGTCAAGTTCTCAGTCTTGGTGGTACATGCTTTTGCCCATTGAACCATCTTGATGGTCCCAAAAATGTCACTCTTAGTATGTTCTCTGGGTTTCTCAGTGCTACTATGGAGGCATCAGTTACCAGGGAAAGGTTCCAAAAGTCTCCCGCTGACCCCCTTTCATGTCATTTCATCATGATCCTGGCATCTCCATGTCTAGTTCTTACCTAACTTGCATTACACCTTTGGCAATATTGTAAAAAGGTATCTCAGGCAAGGAGAGCAAATCACAAACGCCATCCAGGCTTTTACCCTTGTGAGTGCGTGTATCGGACTGGGACCCAAGCAGCTGTGCCTCTGTCCTCTGGGCTGAGTGGGCACTGGACCTGAGCTCTCCTGTGCTGTAGATAAGATTCTTCTGTGGCCTTCTCACACTTAGGGGTGGGGGTGGGGAAGCTCAAGCCAGGTGATGTCCTGGGTATCCTCAGCCCACGGTCTCTTCACTCGGGACATCCTCAGACATAATGTCTATGATGCTCCCATGCAGGTTTTGGTGGGAGAACCCAGGTGTGTTCAGTAAACAGCAGAGACAGGCCTTGGCCAGCATCTCCTTGCCCCGTATCATCTGTGACAACACTGGCATCACCACCGTGTCCAAGAACAACATCTTCATGTCCAACTCATACCCCAGAGACTTTGTCAGCTGTAAACACCCTTCCTAAACTGAACCTGACTTCCTGGAAGGAGACCTAGAGGCTGGGTAAGGGCATGACACACTGAAGGGTATACCCTGATTGGCTAGTGGGAATCTCAGACAACTCTCTTTCCTGAGTGAATCCATCTTTGGGAATACTGTGGGTGCCAGTGTGTGTGTGGGGGGATGACTGAACATTCACTTGTGAGTGCACAAGTATGTTTGCATATACACTTGTGCACATCTATATATAAGCAACATACGTAACATACATAAATTAGTATTTCATGTGTGTATCATCTGTGAGCATGGGCAATGATTGATGTGCCTTGTGTGATGTCAATCACATGAGTCTGCGCTCACTGCTTATGTCAATATTAAGAACGTGGGAGGCAGAGTGAGCAGACAGCCCGAGTTCAAGTAATCACTCTGTAGCATGGTACTGTGTGTGACTTTGGCCAAATGACTCTACGTATAAATTCTCTTCCTTATAAATAAAAGCAGCCATGGCTTGTTAGAGGGCCTATTGCCTCCTCCAGCTCTCTACTCATCGGGTAGCTACCAGGTACTGTGCTAGCCATGGGAAACAGAAGCAATAAAGATGAATGCCAAAGATGAATGGTAAATCCTCGATCACGTTCTGGTTGGCAGAACCAAGGCAGTGGCCTCTTGAGGGGAGGATGCAAGTAGCAGTTGGACTGTGTGGTTGTGACACAGTCCTAGGCCAGCCTGGCTCAGCTAGTGGCTTTTCCCCTCCCTTACTCTATCCTCTTGCTATTCACAGGAGTCTGCCGGGAGAGGAAAGGAGATCCTTGGCCTTTCTGTGCTATTTGTACCTGAGATTCACACTAATAAAACATGGTGGATGGGGCTCTTGTTCCCTGTCTGTGAAGGGGCTGTACCTTCAGTGGGAGGTTCCCCCTGGTCTGAGAACTTGAGCAAGTGTTGTCTGTACCTCAGGGTGTGTTTCTAGGGTGATGATTGTGCTGGGTGCCCTCCTTTGGCTATTCCATATGTGGAGAGCAGCTAGCTCTTAGAAGCCTGGGGCCAAGCCACATAAGCAGACCCTCATCCCTCACGTACATCCTCTACCGCTCTGTGGAACGGGAATGTGGTCGCCAAGCCTGGTATTTGTTCATTGTTCTGGTGTTTGTTGACTGCATGCTCATTCTGTGTCAATCTCTGAGAAGGGGAGGGGACAGAATGCTAGCCAGTGAGACCAAAAGCTGAGGTCTGCTGGGAAGGCTTTGCTGAGAGAATAGAGGCCTCTGTGTCTCTGTAGACTAACACAGTGAGGGGAAGAAGGGTGTTCACAGAGGCAAAGCCTCATCTAAGACTGGTGGGGAGGGTTACAGAACAGGGCTACGAACAAAGACTGTCCTAGGCAATCTCCATAAGATGAGGAAATGATTTCCTGACTGGTTTGACCTGTAGGGTAATTTTTGCCTCTGTGATGCTGGTATTGAACTTAGGACCTTGTATATGCTAGGCAAACACTCTACCAGAGCTACATCTCCAGCCCCTTTTTATTTTGAGACAAGGTCTTGCTAAGTTGGCCAGGCTGACCTTGAACTTGCTCTGTAGCATGGGTCAATCTTAAACTTATGAGTCTCCTGTACCATCAGGCCTTGAAAGGGTAAATTTAATCAACTAGTTAATCAACTGATCATTTCATTAACTAGCAAGTTAATTTCTGTGGTGCTAAGACTGAGCTCGGGGCCTTGTACATTGGAGGGCCTCTTCATTTTACTATTTGTTTATTTCTAGATTTTTGTTTATGGGTATGGATATTTTGGCTGCAGTATCTCTATGTGCTACATGCATGCAGTACTCTCAGAGGCCAGAAGAGGGCATAGCATCCTCTGGGACAGTTGAGAGCAGCCTTGTGGGTGTTGGGAATTGAACCAGGATCCTCTTAATCACTGGTCCATCTCTCCATCTCTCCATCTCTCCAGCCCTGGAACATTTTTTTTTTTTTTTAAAGAATGTCAACCCGGCCATGGTAGTACAACTCAGCATGAAGGAGGCTGGAGTTATCTAAATTTAGAAGGATGAGGTCACTCTGCACTACATAACTGTTGAAGGCCCATCTAAAATATAAAGTGAGACCCTATGAACCAAATTAATGTATGAATACACACTGAGTCACAGCCCAAGGAATGTTCTGGAACTGCCTCCTCAGAAGCTTGAAGGGTTCTGAGAACTGTTCAGGAAGAAGAGATCAATTTTAGTTCCTGAGAAATCCAGGCTTGGTTACCCATGGTACCCCAGAATAGTGTCACCCCAAGTTCATACTCTCACTGCTCTTGTGGTATTATTCACTCTCCTACCCCCAACCCCTGACCCAAGCTCCCAACCCCAGCCCCCCGACTCTATCCCCCAACCAGAAGTCCTTTGCCTCCTCCCTGTTTTGAGAATTCTTGACTCTTCCACTTGGTTACTATGCTCCCTTGTCAGACTGATTGATGCCCAGGACCACTCAGCAATAAGACACAGTTGGACTATAAACATCTAGTTACTCATGTGCAGCCTGCCCCTAGGACGGGACAGTCGGATGTTTATTGAGCACTTAGTGTGTTGAACACCATGCTAAGTGCCACAAGCCATACTCACAAGGCAGACTGAAGTCTCTGGCTCAGGACGCTTATGATCTAGTCTGGGAGGACAGGAGGAAACATAAGGGTCAAAGGTCACAAGCCCCAGCCAGTGCTCATTCAGGGAGAGGGCAGGCGATGTCTGACATGCTAGAAGGACATCTTAAGAAGCCTAAGTCTCGTCAGGCTGAGAGGGTGGCAAGGGTAGTGACAGCTGGCTTTGGCCTTGGTATCCAACTTGAAAGGAGTAGGTCACTGGAATTGTTTGAAATGGCATCTTGGACCACGGACATGTGCACTGTAGGAAGCTGTGGGCAGCAGGTTCCTACTCCTTCACGGAGGCCCAGGGCGAGAGGTCCAGCTTATCAATTGAAGAGCAGTCCACAAAGTCATGGGGGTAGGTGTTGGCATGGAACGGATTCAGTGGGACCTTGTCGATGCCAGTGTTGTCACAGACGAGGCGGGAGAAGGACATCTTCCGCAGAGACTCCCGTTGCTTCTCTGTGAAGACCCCAGGGTTCTCCCACCAGAACCTACAAGGACACAGCAGGGTCATTTCACACAGTCCAGTGGCTAGCTCTTCCCCACACTGCCAGAGGACATCCTTGGGAAAGGGATGCTCTATGGTGAGGTATGGAGTCAGACCTCAAGAAGAACTTTGGGAACCCCTGCCTAAGGGAATGGATCCTCCTGCCCCATAATGGTTTTACTTGCCTGTCTCCATCTCGGATCCGCTGGAACTGCTGGCCCAGGAGACAGGTCAAGAGAGGCCCTACCCGACCCCCATGAACCAGGGGTTCAGCGATGGCCCCTAGCCAGATATCAATGTTGCTGGGAGTTCCGTAGAGGTCCAGCAGTTTCTTGGCCAGCACCTCGTTTTCCATGACAGCACTCAGCTCCTCTAGTGTCTTTGGCTGGGACAGGTCACAGAAAGCTCTCCAGGAGTTGTACCCTAGGGGAGGGAAGATAAGGCTGGCTCACCTCAGGAACCTCTCACTTCAGTTTTCCCTTGGGGATGTACACTACCTCTAGAAGCCTGGACTGTGTGGGACTTTTAAGACAAGGAAAGTATAATACATTGCCTGTCATCTGTGGCACTTCAGTCTGGGGGAAGACTTGTGGCTTACTGAAGCGGAAACTTCTAGTTTCTTTGGTAAGTTATGTCAAATGATGTTTTGCTGAGGCACACAAGTGGAAGGATATCTTGCTAGAGCAAACATGTGAAAGACTGTTTTCCTGAAGCAGACACAGGTGAAAGGATGTTTTGATACAGCAAAAGGATGCTTGACGAAGGAGTATAAATAGGACCCCACAGACAGTGGGAGGTGAGCGTGGAGCCTTGGTTCGGTTTGCTCCTCCTCACTATTCTTTGCTAAAGACACTCATGTATTGGTTCGCCTTACATAGTGTTGTTGAGCTCAACTCGTGATAACACTGTCATTGAGAGAAACTGCTCAAGAGGTTCCTGGAGCAGCTTGCCACTTCAGTGGCCTCATCCCAGGCTGGTTGATGAGCTTGGTAGTTTCTTCAGGATTGAACTACAGCTGCTGGTTCATGCCTGGTGTCTGCCTACCTAGAGGACTTGTCTGCAGTTGCTCAATCATATTTGGTGTTTGCTACAGGACTGAACTGCTGCCCAAGAAGATCAAGCTCGCCCCCAAAGAACTATTGCTGAACAGGTCCACTTCCCCCACATCCTAATAACTCTTCTCTTCTACTATCTGTTAGTATTCTGTCTAAACTCCACCTCCACAGCTATCTGGCAACAGCCAGGTATGCTCCTCCCCACAGTTACCTGGCAACAGCCAGGTAGCCCTGCCCACTATAAAAGGGGCTGCTTGCCCCTCCCTCTCTCTCTTGCTCCCTTGATCTCTCCTTGCAGGTTCTCTTTGCCTCCTTCCCTTCCCCCCTCTCTCCACGTGATCATGGCTGGCCTCCACTTCTCTCTTCCCTCTCTTCTCTCTTCTCCCTGCCATTTTCCCCACTTTTCCGCTCTCCCCCACCTTTGCCCTCCTCCCGAATAAACCCTCTCCCCTCATGGAACCGGCTGGTCTGGTGTTGTCTGTCTAAGCTGCTGCACTGAAATCTAACACTGTCTCTTCTGGGTAGTGGGCTAGAATAGAGGTTGAACCATTATTAAAAGTAGGTTGCAGGACTGGAGAGTTGGCTTAGAGGTTAAGAGCACCAACTGCTTTTCTGGAGGTCATGAGTTCAATTCCCAGCAACCACATGATGGCTCACAACCATCTATAATGGGATCCAATGCCCTCTTCTGGTGTGTCTGAAGACAGCGACAGTATACTCACATACATAAAATAAATAAATCTTAAAAAAAAAAAAAAAAGTAAGTTGCAAAAGTTTTATGCCTACAGCTTACTATGGGTCCAGCCACTATTCCAGGCACCATACATACAAATAAGGGCAAAGCTTCTGAAGCTTGCCTCCAGTCCTATAATTAGTGTGATTGTTAATACTGATTGTCAATGTGACAAGATCTAGAAAAACCTAGGAGGCAAATCTCTGGGCATGCTCATGACGGAGTTTCTAAATAGGGTTAATTATGGTGGGAAGCCCCGCCCTGAACATGAGCAGCTCCAGCCTGTGGTCTGAACACGGACAGGAGGGAAGTTGCGGCATCATCCATCGCTCTCTGCTTCCCGACTCAGCTGCCTCACGCTCACGGCACCATGCCTTCCCTGAATAATGGGCTGTGTAATAACACCAGATGTGTATTCACAGCCCTGCGTTAGGAAAGCACGAGTTTCCATTTCCTGGATGTCTTATATGGGTTTTTAAATGGGCTTTGCCTCTAACCTGGGCCCACAGGGGCTCACAGAGCTCAAACTGCCAACCAGGGAGCCTGCATGGGCTGGACCTAGGCCCTCTGCACATATGTAACAGTTGTGGTAGTTTGGTCTTCCTGTGGGACTCCTAACAGCGGGAGCAGGGGCTGTCTCTGACTCTGATGTCTGCCTTTGGGACACTTCCACCTACTGGGCTGCCTTGTCTAGCCTTACTAGAAGAGGAGGTGCCTAGTGTTACTGCAACTTGATATGCCATGGCTGGTTGATATCATGGAGGCCAGCCCTTTTCTGAAGAGAAACGGAGGAGGGGTGGGTGGGAGGGGGAAGAGGGGAAGTGGCGGGGGGACTGGGAGGAGACGAGAGAGGGGAATCTGTGATTAGGGTGTAAAATAAATAAAATAAAAAATTTTTTTAATTAAAAAGCCTCTAGCTTCAGGATTGATTGGCCACTGGGTTCCAGAAGAGCGTATCCAGGAGCCCCAGAAAGTAGTCAAAAATCTCTCCAGACCAGGTGAGACCTCAGACCCACTCACCAGGCTGTCCGTGGTCTCTGCACCGCTGTATGTTGATGGAAGCCAGGTCGAAGCCATGGATGGTGTGAGTTGGCTGGAACAGCTTGTTTCGAAGCTCTCCTGTCATCATCTTGTTCTGATGCATCAACTTGGCCTTCTTGGCCAGCAGGCCTCGAACCAGAGGATCAATTCCCCCTGCAGAGGGACACCAAGAGGTCATCCTTAGGATAGGAATGGGGTGAGAACATCATCACGCTGGGTCCTCTCAGCCCCAGACACCGTCTATCAATAGGAAATGGGAAAGACTAGGAAATGTGTCTAACTGTCAGTCTCATTTCATTTGATATCCTGGCGAGCTGGGCACTATTATGGCCCTTATTTTTCAAACAAGGAGATGAAGACTCTGTAAGATGAATTCCCTTCCCTGGAGCCACACAGGAAGTGTATGGAAGGTGATTTCCACACCAGGAGTCCCTACAAGCTGCTTGAAGAAATGAGAGGGCTCAAGAACGCTTCCCTTAAAAAGACTCACCATCTTTGACTAGCCTCCAGGTGTTGAAGAAGACGGTGTGCAGGGGGAGCTCAGGTTCTGAACCCCACGGCTGGTAATTCTCATCCAGGCGGGACACAGTGGAGGGAATCTCCAAGTGGCCGAAGCGGAAACCAAAGGTGAAGACATTGGAAACTCGGGGGTCTACAGACTCATTGTAGCCTTGGTATGGAGGAATCCACTTCTGCATCTCATCACCCAGTAGAATGGGTAGATAGTCCCTAAAGGTGATAATCTGGAGAGAGAAAGGAGTCATGAGGAAAGGACATAACAAGGTGTGAGCCTCTGCAGTGGGAGGCTGGAGAGGAATTGCTGCCCGAGAGGATGCAGAGTGGGTAGCGTTTGTACCCAGTTTCCATTCTTAAGGCCATGGCAGACATTGCTAATCAATCGTGGCATTCTTTCAGCTATTTCTCATTCTGTCTCCACATCGGCTACGGTTATACTAATCGATCATTTCAATTTGATGCTTTAGCAGCAAGATTTCTGGCTCTAATATTTTATACAGCAATAGGTTATCTTAATAATTAAAAATAGTCGTGTGAGTGTGTGTGTGGTTTCTGGTTTTAGAACAAGGTGGTGTAGTCTTATTTTTCTTTCTCCTCTCTAGTTACCGTAACTAAACATCCTGGAAATTATTCAACAGGAAATAATAAAAGGACTTCAAGCTTGTCTGGTGATACATGTCTATAATCCTAGCATTCCATAGACAGGAGGTTTGCAAATTTGAGGCCAGCCTGGGCTGCATAGTGAGACTGCTATTTCCAACTCAAACAACCCTAAAACAACAACAGCAATAACAAATGACTGTGGATCACATCTGTAATCCCAGTCTCAGTGATGTGAAGGTTAAGGCCAGCTTTGTGAGTTTAAGGCCAACCTGAGCAACATAAGACCCGATAAAACACACACACACACACACACACACACACACACACAGAGAGAGAGAGAGAGAGAGAGAGAGAGAGAGAGAGAGAGGAGAGAGAGAGAGAGAGAGAGAGAGAGATTGGAGAGACGGCTTAGCGGTTATAAGAGTCCTCGAGGACTTGAGTTCAGTTCCCAACACCCATATCAGATGGGTCATAGGTATCTGTAACTCCAGCTCCAGGGCATCTGACATTCACTTTGATCTACATACACAGACACATAAGTTAAAATTTCAAAAAGACTCTGAAAACTAGAAAAAGAATATGAACTGTCTAGGGTCCCCAGAACTTGGAGAATTGGCAATGTGGTGAGTTCTACATACCCCCAGACTGAACTGGATGCACAAGAGCCTGGCAGCATGAAACTTCAAAAAAGAAAGAAAGAAAGAAAGAAAGAAAGAAAGAAAGAGAGAGAGAGAGAGAGAGAGAGAGAGAGAGAGAGAGAGAGAGAAGAAGAAAGAAAGAAAGAAAGAAAGAAAGAAAGAAAGAAAGAAAGAAAGAAAGAGAAAGAAAATTGCCTGCTTTCTCTTTCCAGAGACCAAGGGCCAGGGAAATTCAACACAGACTAGCAGAGAGCCCCAATCCTTGCCTCACACCCCAAGTCGTCAGCCCTGGCCAGCCCTGCCCTAATCCTCAGTCCAGGCTGTGGACGATCTCAGCCTTCTGTGGGGGCAGTGGAGCTCTGTGTCTATTTCTTCTCACCTTGGTTCTTCACCAAGGAGACCCAGGCACCGTGGCTTCTGCTTCTCTAGGAGGTTGCTTAGCAACAACAGGCAGCCAGAAAAAAACAAAAAACAAAAAAAAAAACCAAAACCCACTTTGGTGCCCTGAAGACAGACCTAGCAGGATCAGAGTGGGAAGTTCAGATGCCCTGGAAGAGCGAAGCAGACCCAGAGGAACACCAGAAGAGCTCAGAACCAAGCTGTTACTGGAACGGACAATGGCAGACTAGAACCTAGCCAGGGGAACCACAAGCTAGAAAGAAGATTCAGATAGGACTAAAATCACTAAAGTGTTCAGTACTACCAAGGACCTGGAAAGCCACATCTTGAGTGACAAAAGACCAACTGAGGGTAACAGCAACATGGATCCAGTGGAATTAGCTCACCTGTCTGGGATCCCCAGAACCCATTTAAAAAGCTGGGCATGGCAGCATGGACTTGTAATCTCAGAGCAGGGAAGGCAGAGGCAGGTCCATTCCTGGAGCCTGTTGGCCAGCCAGCCTAGCCTATTTTGTAAGTTCAAAAGTAAAGTACATGTTTGGCTTTCTGGAGAAATGACACAGGAGAGGCTGTCCTCTGGCCTCCACATACATGTATGTACATGCTTAGTCAAAGCCGTATGTGCACACCCCCACGCACACAGACAAACACATAGATATTTACTTATTTGTTGCAATATTTCAAAGTGAACCCAGAGCCTCAACTGTGCTAGGGTAAGCACCCTACCACTGAACTGCACCCCAACCCTACAGTCAATACAGATTTAAAATTCCTCAATCTCCGGGCAGTGGTGTAGCACGCCTTTAATCCCAGCACTTGGGAGGCAGAGGCAGGCAGATCTCTGAGTTCAAGGCCAGCCTGGTCTACAGAGTGAGTTCCAGGACAGCCAAGGCTACATAGAAAAACCCTGTCTCTAAAAACCAAATAAGAGGGGGGAGATGAGGAGGAAGATGAAGAGGAAGAAGAGAAAGAAAGATAAATAGATGGATAAACAAATAAATAAATAAATAAGAAAAGAACCTTCAGTAAACTAGACCCTAAGGATTCTACAGGGCAATAATAAAGGATCTAACTTCTAACAAGTCAGATATGGTGTGGGATGCCCATGAAGCTGGGGAATCATGAGGTCAAGGCTGGTCTGGGCTAAATGAGACCCTGTCTTAAAATCAAACCACAACACACACACTCACACTCATATACATTCACACACACTCACTCAATACATGCACTCACACTCTCACACTCACACAAACATTCACATAACACACACTTATACACACTCACACAATACACTCACACACTCTACACACTCTCTCATACAACACACATTCACATAGACACACACACACACTTGACCCTTCTAAATCTTACAGTTAGCTGATAAAGCAATCTAAAATCAAGTATGCCTACAGCACGTAGTTTATATAGAGAGAATTCAAAAGGAAGAGAGGTCAAAAATAGCTCAAGTCATTGCAAGGGAGCAGCCCCAGAAGTGAGAGAACCTGTAGGCTCAGGGATAGCGACAGACCAGGCCCACGGAGACACATGTGGACAACTCCCTGCATTGAGAACATAGGGATACCTTTAAAAACAGAGCCTATCAGACACTTGGAGAGAGAAGCACAGGAGAAGGAGGAGCAAGGAAGAACATTGAAAGAGGATTTGCAGCTGTAAGTGACTAAACAGAGCCGAGGTGGCACCCACCTCCATACCTGTATGAAGGCTCCCATGATTTTCCTTGCTTCCTGATAGAGTGTCTCTCCGTCCCAATGCGGGTTGAGTCTGCTTAGTTCTCTGGCTAACCGGTTGTGCTCCCGGATAAAGAGTGTGTGGGATGTGGCCAGCAAGATCTGCTCTGAGGCTCGGGAGTCTCCTAAAAGCCCAAAAGACAGGAAGATGAATTCTCCCTGAGCAGAGCCAGGGACCTGCACAGAGAAAGATGGTACCCACCCAAACTCTCTCCCAAGCCCCTCCTTCAAGGTTGACTAAGGAAAGTCAGGTGGAGAGGGTCAGATGGGCTGTGAGGGATGGTATACGATTGTGGATTGTGCCACCAAGCTTGGTTAGAACTGCCTGTGACAGAGAGTACTAGAAAGGTTTATATTAAAAACGCAAATAACCAATCCTGATGGATAATGGGGTCATGGGATTTTCTTTGTATTTTTTCCTGAACTTCCTTCTTTTCTTCTACAGTGAACGCTTGTTCTTTGATTGGGCCCTTACTCTACTCCTGGTTTAGGGCTATAGACAGAGGTGATTTGGGGCATTTTCCTGGACAAATGCTGAGATGGGGAAGCCTCCTTCAATGATCCCTTTGTCTCCTAGACCCTCTCTTTTCCTCTCAGGCTAGACTCACCTGCCAAGAAGCAGGGCACACCAGCTGTGGCATTGATGACCTCACAGGGGCTGGGTTTCACTTTGACAAAAGGCGGGAAGGGCCGTCCATGGTCCGAGACTTCTTCATTGACAGCCATGAGGCCCAAGGGGCTGCTGAGGTTTCGAAGTCGATTTGCCAGGCTTGGCTCTGGGCCATACACTAGGCTAGCATCCAGGAAAGAGGTTAGAGCATTGATTTGCTCTCGGGCCAGGGATTGGTAGGGTGGTGTGGGGCAGACAAATCCGGCTCTGAAGAAAGGCATGCACTTCCCCTGAGTCTTCAATTTAGGGTCACCAGTTGGGAACTGTAGAGAGATGGGTTGGAGGTGATTTCACAAAATATCTATGCCCAGGCAATGCTTCCCAGGGTCAGTCTGGAGGAAAAGATGCTCATGGTAGCCTTCTTGTCCTAGATGCTTCCCGCTGACAATATACTTCCCTGGCCCATGACACTGCAAAGTTGATTATATCATGATACACAAGAGCTGAAAGCCATGATTCATTCTTTCACAGTAAGCGCTCAGAAATGGCAGAGAGGATTTCCCGAGAGCCCCAGACAGGCAAGCAGCACATGACATGAGATTTAGTAATTACTACCGAAATATCAACCCTGGAACTGCCTCGCGGCAGCAGCTCACTATGTATACTTCATCTCATTCTGGCCCTCAGAGAGCCTGTGAGTCAGAACACCCAGTCTTTTACACTTTAGAGAACGGTCTCAATTGGTCAATAGGTTAACTTGTCTCAGCACCCACAAACTAGGAGGGAAAGATGCAAGACCGGGTCTTGGGCTCAGCCCATGGCTCAGATTTTTAATACCACAGCACAGATTCTTGATTTATTTGAGTGAATAGATGAGTAAGTAGGAAATCTATGGTTAAGAAGACTGCAAACCAAAAAAAAAAAAAAAAAAAAAAATAGAAGCCAGGCGGTGGTGGCGCACGCCTTTAATCCCAGCACTTGGGAGGCAGAGGCAGGTGGATTCTGAGTTCGAGGCCAGCCTGGTCTACAGAGTGAGTTCCAGGACAGCCCGAGTACACAGAGAAACCCTGTCTCGAAAAACCAAAAAAAAAAAAAGAAGACTGCAAGCTGCTCTCCTGCTCTGCTGCTGGGCACTCCTCGTCCTTTTCACTCACCGAGTCACTACTTTCAGCTCCTTCTGGGAATAAAAGTCATCCTCCAAGGAACTTACTCAGTTCCACAAACTAAGTATAGGGTGAATCCCTTGGCCGGAAGGGGGCTGAGTAGGACAAATGGATGTGTTTTGATAAAAATGTAAACTGTATCTCCCAACACCCAGCAGGGGCAGGGATGGGTTTGTGGGGCAGTGAGGCTTACGAGTTTGCATTTCTAGTCAGCCCCCAGGAGACTCAGAGCCTGTTGGGTGGGGATGCAGACAACCCTCCACAGAGTTCCCCATTCTCACTTTCATGCCAGTCTTTTGTCCTTGAGAGTAAGAACACTTTGACTCCTCAGCGCTTGCTGCACTCCCTGACAGAATACCTTTATTGTCTAATTACTGAGTGCATGGCTGAGCATATGAACAGATATGAAGCTATGAAGTCAGCATCCAAAACTATCAAGAGATCTCGATCTATGGGCTGGGAATGAGTGCTACATGGAAACCGCAAGGGACGCATGATCCACGCATGGACAGTGGACGGGGACAGCTGTCTGGCTGCAGAGGCTTACCATGATGGGGAAGCAGTTAGCTCCCTGGAGACAGTGTTCATCACACTGGGCTTTGGTGTAGTTATCACTCCCCATTTCGGTTTCAGGGGCAAAGTCCATGTCATGGTCCACAAGTTGACCCCACTGCATGAAGAGCATGGATCTCTTTTGGTCCAGAACATCCCCCTCATTCAGATAGGCAGCAATCTGGTTAGAGACTTCACGGGGCTGCACATGGAGAAGTCAAGTTGGAAGAAAGCATGCTTTGAAAATTAAAATTCCACACCAGTTTGTTGAGGACCTACGATCCAGTCCCAAGAGGTGCTGAGTGCATGATAACACTTTGTAGGCGAGGACATAGAACATTAGGGAGAGGCAAGCCGATGCTCTTGGTCCTGCAGCTGCGGGGGGTGGGGGAGCAGGGATAGGATTAAACCTAGGTCTGTATGACTGACAGTATCAAGCTACCTTACTATGGAGAGGGAAAACAAAGACAAGCTGCTGCTCACGGCTTGTGACAGAAGTGCCAGGTTTCTGGATATGGGAAGAGGGACCCTGGGGACTGGCTGCCAGCTCAGATGAGGCCAACAGATCAGACCTACAGGAAAACGACAGCTGGTGCACTCCAGGGGCTGGGACAGGGTAGGCGCAAGCAGAATAGGGCAAGGAAACCATCTGCCTGGGAGACCAGGGTATCAGGCTTGTGACAGTTAGGACATTACCACCACCACCTGGCTGGGCCCCGGATTCTGCTGCCCTCTTGCGGCCGTTTGGGGGAACATATAGCTCGGGCGCAAATCCTAATTTCAGCGGCGCCTCCCATTTTCCTTTTCAGAGAGCTGACGTACTTGCGTGTGGCTTTTCCCCTCCCATCCTGTACCCCACCCTTCTTCACCGGTGGGAGAGGGAAGCCGTTCCGCGTCTTCCCCGGCGTCCACCCGTAGGGGAGGGAGAGCCCGTCCTCGTACTCTGCGGGCAGCCATCGAGCCAGCGCCCTGTTGGCGGATCCCAGCGCTGGATTCTTCCTGAAACCCAGCAAGAAGGCTCTCAGCCTCGGCAGGTGGCCTCCTGGATTTCTGCCCTCACCCTGCCACCCTTAACCTGAGCTCTGCGGGAAGAAAAGCAGATGTGGAGGAAGGGCCCTCTGCACTGTGAGGTTCTGAATTTCCCCAACCCCAAGACCTAGGACTGTCTGGCACAGTGGTATGAGATCATTCCCAGTGGGTCACAGTCGCCTCACTGGAGATATGTTCTCTTCAGAGAAACTCTGGAGCTGTGCCTGCAGTGTGTCCACGGGGCAAAGATGCTGGCTGCGGTGGTGGGTGTTAGGGTCACCTGTTGTTACAGTCTCCAGTGATGGTCCGGTAAGGGCTGCTTATGTTGCAAGTCACTGTTGGAGCAGGGGGATCACAACCGGCCTCCCAAGAGAGCAAAGTCAAGTCCAGCTCTTGGCCTGAAACAGAAGAGAACCCCGAATAGGGCCAAGTTCTGAGACACTGGCAACAGGCAAGGAATCAGACTAAAGATGACAGCTCGGTGTTCTCCAGAAGAGAATATAAGTTTCATCTTTTGAGACATACTCCCAGCCAACCTAACTGACGCTGGAAGCTTCACCTACAGGAGAGAGGACACTGGTTTGGAGTAGGAAACCCTGTTTATTGATTTTGGCATTTCCTCTAGGCAGACGCCTTAAAAACCACTAACACACTGAACACAGGTGTCCCTTCTCTGTCAGTTGGCAATATAACCTCATCACAAGGAGTTCTTTCATCTGCCAAAAGGGACATTGGCTTAGCTGTCCCCAGAAGGTTGCTGAGGTCTGCCAGTTTGCCCTTTGGGTTTAAGAAGGGAAGCAGATATGCCCTCCGTGTAGGTAGTTCCTAACAGCTCTTGGTGGCCTCTATTCTGTACTGATGATCCTGTCTTTAGAGGTCTAGTGGGTTTTCTTTACCTGTGACATTGGTGAGAAACTGAGTCAGTTTCTTTAGAGACTCCTCCCACACCTGCCCGCTTCGGATGGCTGTGCGTGTGCGGCCTTTGGCATGCTTGAGATAGTCTGAGAGATGATGGGTGCTATGTACCTTGTTGATCATGGCCGTCTTCAGCCTACAGAAGGAACCAAGGGGGATCATGAGCAGGCTCTGTAGAAGTATGTCAGTGGCTCATGGGAGAGGTGCAAGGTAGTGTGTGTACAGGGGAAAGCCCCACGGGTTTACAGGAGTAAACGTGGGCTCTCAGCTTCTCCCCTTTGTCTTTCCTGATGTTGTTGGAAAAACCTCTTCAGGGAAGAGAGAGCCACAGAGGTTGTGGAGCATTAAGTCTGACCGTAAATAAAGCTGGTGGATGGACCAGAAGATTCCTGAGTTCCAAGTCAGAAGGCTGTACACGGCCTATTAACTGGGCATCGTAAGACCACCCAGGTCTTACAATGGATGAATCCAGACTTGAGAACCTCTGATATACTGCTGAGCCTTATACTCTAAGAATTCTAGAAGGAGGACCCACTTGGGCCTCTAGTTCTGCCCGTGCTTCTGAGCCTAGAATTGGAGTGGCGTCTGTGTCCGGAAGCACCCAGCCTACACTGAACAGCTCAGGAAAGCTCAGCCCAGTCCTCTATCTTCTATGTGCAAAACGTGAATCCACAAGGCCTTCTACTCTGAAGTTTGTGACAAATCAGAGAGGCTAGTGGCATGAGAGCCCTCTGTTGTCTCACTGTGCCTCAGTTTCCTTGTGTGTGAAGTTCTATCTACGAGGCCGCTATCTCCAAGTCTCTGAAATATGGCTCAGATTCTCACAAACCCAGCCTTCTTGGTTGTGTTTAAATCACTGGTTGTAATGCCTGTCCCGTCCTTAACAGAATGCCATTAGCTCCATTTAAAGTGCTGATAGGTGCCATGGTTTAGACCAAGGGACTATCTACATGAGAGAAAAGGCACAGGAAGGCTAGTCTCAGCTTAACCTCTCTAAAGAGAACCAGGATATAAGTCATGCTGTCTTTCGCTGCCTTAAAACAAACAAAACCAACCAACCAACCAAAAACCCACAAACTTTTACTAGTCAACAACTCTGGCTAACCTGGATATGTAGACCAATTCTGCCTCAAACTTACAGAGATCTGTCTGCCTCTGCCTTCTGGGTGCCAGGACTAAAGTCAAACAACATTACACCCAGCATTCTGCTGTTTTTATGAGACAGTATAGCTCAGTAGCCTGGGACTCAAGTTTAAAGACAGATACCCTAAGCGCGGGTTTGGAGCTCTCAGTGTAGCCCAGATAATTTTTCCAGGTCTTTGACTTGGTAATAGATTTCTTTGAGTATTCAGAAAAGTCCCCAGAGAGAGGTCCCACTGAGGCACTGAGCTGTTCCGGACAGGTTGGATTCGCCACCCCTGTCTTTCCTGCTCCTCTCTCCACTCAGCCCTATGGAGGAGTTGGTGGGGTGAGAGGAGCGTCTCCTAGAACAAGGGAGAGGACTTCTGGGCTCCCTTGTCACCCTAGAGCCCAAAGCGCTTCAGAGCCGAGAAAGTCAGCAGCTTGGGGCTTTGCCTCCTTAGACTGATCTTTGACCTCCCAAAATGATACTATTTCCAGAGGCTAAAAGCAATCTAAAAGTCACCAAAAGAGTCATGGGATTGCTTTAACGAGTCCCAGTCCTCTGCATGGGGTGGATGGCAGCTTAGTCTGTTGATCCAGGCCTCATCAGATCCATCAAAAGGGCTTCTGTGCTTCTGTGGGTACAGCCTCTAGGCTCACCCCGTAACCTTATTTGACACTTGTTCCCGAGCCCTTGCCACTGCCTGATTAGAGTTCCCAATATTGTCACCAGTATGCTTAACACTTGTCACGGGAGTCCCAAGCCTGGACCACGTCAACCTAATGTGGATATGTGAAAGTTCCTCTCCCTTGCTCCGAGGCGGGACAGGCTCGGAAGCTCACCTTACACTCTAGGTCTCTGTGGGTGGATGGTGGTGGTGGTACGGTCAGGCTGAGGCCTTGTTGACCCAGACCTCGACCTCCTCCACTGTGTCACGGATGGTGACAGTTCTGACATTTGGGGCTTGGGGAGGGAAAAAGCAGGAAGCAGGGTATCAATTACCACTCCTTTGAGATGTCCTTTGGTTCTTGGTCTCCTACCCCAACCCTCACCCCAGCAGCCATTACCTCATATCTCAAACCTGAGCTGGTAGGGGTTCAAAATTAGGATATGCTACAAGAGTCTTCAAAGCTGCGGTCCTCAGTCTTCCTAATGCTGTGACCCTGTAACCTTGCTTGAGAGCACTTCTTTCTCAAATTACCTGCACTGACTCCATGCCTATGGTTGTGTTTCTGAGAGCCTGACCCAAGTCAGACTATATTAGTTGAATGAAAAACCTTTCTGAATCCGGCAGGTTATAACCAAAGGGAACCCTGGGCCACATGGAGGGAAGCGCTTATCAGATTATATTAGGTGTCCCCTCAAGGCATCTTAGAAGCTGGGATTTTTAGAACTCTGAAACTATTGTTTCTGTTTGCTATGTTCTTGGTGGGGGGTGGAGAGTGGTGGAAAGGCAAGTTTTATAATTGCGTTGGCTCACTGGCTAGTTGGGGCTGGTCAAGGTGCACTTGTCACTAACAGGAAGCCTGTGAAGGGGAGTTAACACACAGAAGTCTCATTTACCTGGCCCGGGATTCCAGGAAGGCCTTGTTGACCCAGACCTTGACCTCCTCCACTGTGTCACGGATGATGACAGTTCCGGCAGTTGAGGCTTGGGGAGGGAAAAGCAGGAAGCAGGGTATCAATTACCACTATGTTGAGATGCCCTTTGGTTCTTGGTCCCCTACCCTCACCCTCACCCCGGCAGCCATTACCTCATATCTCAAACCTGAGCAGGTAGGGGTTTGAAATTAGGATATGCTACAAGACTCCTCAAAGCTGCGGTCCTCAACCTTCCTAATGCTGTGACCCTTTAATACCGTTCCTTATGTTGTGGTGACCCCTCCCAACCATAAAATTATTTTTGTGGCTACTTCATAACTGTGATTTTTGCTTCTGTAATGAACTGTAATGCTGGGTATCTGATAGGCAACCCCTGTGAAGGGGTCGAATGACCCTCACAAAGGGGTCGAGACCCACAGGTTGAGAACTACTGTCTTAAAGGCAGGTGATACAGAATGGGAAGCCACCTGTCTGCTCTTCAGCAAGATGTCAAGCTTGATCTATGGGATTCTGGTACAGTGCCCAGGAAGAGGACAAGAGGACATTCAGTGTGACCTCTCAGCTTGGACTACCTGTTTAGCCAATAACCAGGGCATGAAAAGAGAGATGTTCTCCTTGCTCTCCCTCAGGTTGGGGTGTGGAGTATGAGAGGCAAGGAGACTGCAGTGGACTGGACAGTGTCCATTTGGACCTTCCACATGTGACATTATTTTCAAATGGCTTTGCAGATCTGATTCATTCAGATGAGGTCATGCTGATCAAGGTGAACCTGAAGCCCGGTGGCTGGTGGGTTAGGACACATGAAGAAGGCATGTACAAATCAGGGTAGCTACAAGTTAATGATATAAGAATATCTCGAGCCATCAGAAGCCAGGAGAGGCAAAGGAGCCTCCTCTTTTAGGCCTTCAGAAGGAACATGGCCCTACCAGTTACCTTTGTCTTGAATTTCTAGCCTTCTAGGCTATGTAAGTATAAATCAGCATTGATTTCAGCCACCCAGGTTATGGTACTTTGCCCGAGTCTTATTCCAAGAAACAAATACAGTATGATGCTTACCATTTCTGGCAGATGCTGCGGTCTGGAGCAAGGTCAGGGAAGCCAGGAGGGCCGGGAGATGCAGAAGCACTTTCATCACTGAAATGAGACCAGGGTCATGTACCAGAAACCTTAGTGGAGCCTTACTGAGAATGAAAACAGGGAAATCCCAGGCAAACTCAGATGCCCTAGCCATACAAACTCACGGTATTCACAGGCTGGGAGAGCCAGAAAGGTACAGGAGGGAAAGAGGCATCAGGGTCTGAGGACCTGATATAGCTCTGCATTTGCCCCACCCCATGATCTTGGGCAAATTTCTTAACACTGGCCTGGCTGTAAGGGGGCAGGGTCTAATGACCCAGTATGTCCCGTTGTGCCTGGGGAGCCTGGGCTTGTTATGTCACAGATAGGAGAAATGTTTCCAAGCTTTAGGGGTTCTCTTGCCTCCTTCAGATATCTTGCTTCCTGATAGCCAAGCTCTGCTGGGGTGGCACAGGGGAGGGGACACACCACACCTTTCCTCAGAAATTCCACAGGGCTTTCCCTCCCTCAAAACTTAGGCTTTTGACCCATGGAACACCCACTCTCCCGTTTCCTCTGCCATATCTGATTAGGAAACACGGCTTCTGGTTTCTCCTTTACCTTGACACACACACACACACACACACACACAACACACACACACACACACTCTTTCTTCGTTAAAAAAAGGAAGAAAGAATTCAAGGCCAAAGCTGAATTATTTTCTGTGACATGGCCATGTCCCTGTCTGGTATGATGGAAGGGTGTGGGGCTGAAAGCAGAGCCAGGCAAATGTGGGGTCCTGATGCTGGAAAACAGGTGAGCCAATAGTCTGCGAAAGATGCTGTCTACAATTGAAGGCAGCCTGGGTGAAGCATACAAAATACTGGGATTCTGTGATGTTTAAGGCGATTACCTGCCTTCTTAGCCTTACATTCAGTTTAGGCATGTCCCAAATTCTCAGTTTTCATCTTTCCCTGAGACTCAAAGCATGCTCTGAAGAGAGATCCACAGCCTCTTCTCCTCCTGTGTCTGGGGAGGGGAGGGAAAGATAGAGGAAACCGCAGACACACCACCATGCCTCTTCTAAAGCCACATCTCTGCCTCATCAACTCCTGTGTGCTTTCAAAACCCCAGCCAGATATCCTCTTCTTTGTGACATTTAATGGGGTTTCTCTAGGCAAAGTTAGGTTATTCCCATCCAGTCCTACGTCGGTATTTTACTCAAATCTTTTCATGCTTGTTTTTCAAATGAGGCCACAAGTTCCTGGAAGCCAATACCTTTGTGTGTGTGTGTGTGTGTGTGTGTGTGTGTGTGTGTGTGTGTGTGCGCGTGCCTCTGTCTGTCTGTCTGTCTGTCTGTCTGTCTAAGCTCAGCATTGGTACAGACTAACACTGAACACATACTAAGTAAGTGACAGAGAGAAGAGGTTTAACTTCTTGAGTTTGTATGGGGTCAGCTGATAAGCTCTTAGGTTCCCATACTATAGTGTGTGTAAGAATCATCTAATGACCTCGGAAGAGTACCAACTCTGGCTTAGCAGGTAATGGAAGGTGGCCCTGGGTCTACCCCAACAGCAAGCTCATGGACAATAGTTCTGCCCAGAAGACCATGCTGAGTACTGTGACCTTCCAGAGTTTGACTCTCAGGTTTGCAAGTCACCAAAGAGATCAGAAGACTGAGCAGGAAGGAATTGTTGGAATTCGTTTCCACCAGCAGCAAGAACCTGTTGAGGTTGATGGTGGAATGTGCCAACCGGAAAGCCAGAAAACACCCATCTCCAGGGAGAACACTGTATTTGACCTTCCCAGCAGCTCCGGAGTAAAGAGAAGAATGCAGAGGGAATAACTGTAATATTACAATAGATGATATCTCTCTCTCTGTTTCGTATACTATGGATCTCATTTGATATATGATCACACCCATATCCAACGTCCCTCCCACATGATTGCCATCCACAGTAATTCCTAGTTCAAAATTCCTTCCCTAAATTAGGATGTAGAAACCATGACTTCTTTTTCCAGAGGACAAACTCTCTAATCACCTCCCCCCTTCCCCACACACACGCATAGACACACAACCTTTCTGTATTGGTGCTGACCATGAAATTCTCAGAACTGTGTTATCTGATAATGGACCACAACCCTCCCATTTCAGAAGGGATCTTGCTCTTTGTCTGGGAAGGAGGGAGGGAGAGAGGAAGGAATGATGCTCAGAGAAGCTAAGAAAAATCTCAACAGACAAGCCTTATTGGGATTTCCTGATCAGCCGAATAATATTAGGTCTGCTTTGGTTGTATTATGCCATAAGACTCCAGAGGGCTTCTAGATGATTGAACATGTGGAAGTTGCTGGAAAGGATGTGCCCAGAGAAAGCAGAGATTCTCCATGTTCCTTTGGACATACCCAGTTGCCCTGTGTCCTTTGCAATAACCAAAGTAAGTGTTCCCCTGAGTCTTGTGGGCATCTCTAGCAAGTTGGTCAAGTTTGAAGAGGCGTTGTGGGAAGGCTGTCAGACTCCTAGACAGAGGAGCCTGGAGCTTGTGTCTGGATGTGAAATCAGGGTTCACTCTTGGGGACTGAGCACTCCACCTATGAGAGCTGATATCACCAGATAAAGACTGTCAGCGCTGAATAGAATTAGCAACACCCAACTGGCATCCAGCTATCCAGTGTATCTTGTTGGTGGGTGGGGATTTTTCCTAGACTTAGAGTCAGAAGCAGGCTGTGACATGCCAATAAAAGAAACTGAGTTTGAGATTTGAGTTGATTTTCCTTCTATATTCTCAGGGATTTTTATTAAGCCCTACATAGGAGAAAGACTCCTTTGTCCCAGCTGGAGGCGAGGCACTGAGTATATATTGACTATAGCCAGTTACATAAAAAGCAATATAACTTAACCCCTCAGTTCTCCCCAGATGAAATCCAACTAGTACTTACAGTTCCAGCACCTGGTTGAGACCCAGAGGACTTCAGAATCTTTAAAACAGGGACTAGATTATCAGGGCTGACCAGATGTTCAGATCTGCTGCAGCCAACAGGTGTGAAGATGGATCTCTCAGAGCCCTGGCTTAGGTCCCCACCACCTACCCCAAAACATTGTATCACCTTACTACAGCCAGGAATATCATTTCAGCTCTGTCTGGAGAACACCGCATTCACTAAGCAACTGTCTCCTCGGCTTTCTGAGTGGCCCTGGACACCTGTCTTGGGTCTCAGTTTCTAAACAGTATAGATGAGAAAGCTTCATGGGACCTTCCAATCCTGACAGTTTAGGAATGGATCTGCCTGGTTTCAGGGGCAGAAAAGTCGTCTCGCCCTGCAGCAGATTTAGTCATCCCCTAAAACACACGGCGAAAAGTTGCCGATCCATAGCTAAATCTGGCACCAGAAAATGCCCAAGGAAGACGAGACCAAATCAAGGACTAAATGTTCTCCAGTCTTGAGAAGATTTCATCATCCACTTTGCAGGAACCAGGAAAGGTTAATAGGACTTACCTGCCATGTGCCTTGACCTCCCGCAGCAGGTTGAAACTTTTTTCTGCTTAGACGAGTTGGTCTTTTATATCCTCCTGTAAGAATGTATTTATGTGAAAGGCCCAGAGGGAAGGATTTTTAGAAGCTGAAGTGACTTAAAGGACACACTCAGGCTCAGTAGGGAACACCCTGTGACTCCAGGCAGATGCAATAAGGAAACCAGAGGATGTCAGGGAGTAGTTGGTGCAATATCACTGACTAGGCGTCGTTACTCCTCTCTCCACCTTCCAGCTTAAAATCTGGCAGCCTGGTCGAGGCAGGGATGGTTCAACTCCAAGCCCTGTGCATGCGTGACCCCCAGTGGGTCTGAATAGCTCTTAGAACTAAGTCTAGTTAAATGTCACCCTCATTCAGTTTCACGTCACTTTTGACTCCTCCCTTACCTTCTATCCAATCCATGGTAGGATTAATGGTCTTTTATATTTAGGGTGCTTAAACAACATTAATTTGGGGAGATCAAATTCTCAAAAGATTTGACTTTTTGGAAGGAGTCACCAGAGAGGAGAGAGCAGTCCTCATTGATCATCAAGACACTGGGTCACAGACCCGTCAAATCTATTCACCTTTCAGTGTTTTGAATTGTCCAATGGTAAAAATCAAAGGTTAGTTTGGATGAGTATTATGGGTCTTTGGCTTCAAGCCTTTTATACGGTGTCTCCTTAAAAACAACCATGGCCCCAGAAATTATCCACTGAAAGCCCAGAGATCAGAATATGACTTTTATCTCAGTGACTTGGAAAGTATCAAGTATGTCGGAACCAAATAAGAAGGAAATGGATCTGAGAAGACAGAATTTCATCAGCATGTTTTACAAGATAGGAAATTTAAAGGATGGGCTCTACGAAGTCATCTTTGAATGAGAAAACTCAGAGAGGCCACTCATCCACCATAACCCAGACCACTAGTTTCACCTTAGGAAAATGATAGCCCATCTCCGTCACTGAAATATACTTAAAGACTATTTCTCTTTTGCTTTTCTTTTTGTTTTTGAGACAAAGTCTCATGATGTAGCCCCAGCTGCCTCAGACTTCAATATGCAGCCCAGGTTAGCCTCAGAGTCACACAATCTTCCTACCTCAGCTTCCACAGTCCTGGGATCACGGGTTGAACAGTCAGCTTCTTAAAGAACATTTCTCTTCCGAAGAACACAGGCAAATGAGCCGAACATCTCAGAAGAAGGCTGCAGCCCAGCAAAGGACACAGACACCAGGCTCTTCTCGTTTTCTTTGAAACAGTTGAGCTCTGCAGCCAAGTATTGTTCCTCTGCATCCATTTCCTGAATGCTGGGCCTGTTTCTAGTTTTGCGTCTATGGGTTCAGGAAGCTCTGTCTTAGATGGATTTTATTTGAGGCTGGTTGTGCTGGGATCAGTCTCAGGCCTGGACACTGCTAGGCAAGTGCTCTACCACCAAGCTATTTCAAGATGGAACTTTCTTCTACAACGTTCATGGGATGAACACCATGTCCTTAAATAACATATGGTGAACCACAGCCACCAAGATAACAGCAAAAGCAGATCTTAAATCTCTGCATTTGATGAACTATGTCCTGGGTTTGGTCAGGGATGGAACAGCATCAGCACTAAACCAGAGTGGCCTATCTCTTGGTGTTGGTAAGGAAGCATGGTGGTTGGTTGGTGGACATGCTGTTGTCCTGTAGCTGACTGTATTTTCATAGCTTTACAGACATTACACTGATAGATTATTCACATGGGTTTCTCATTGTGCCCAATCTTCTTAGCACAAGCAGCTGACTCCCAGTAGAGAACTGGTAAATTGGTCTGAAAAATGGAAGTTAGGAGACTGAAAGTTCAGAGGAAAGCTAAAAATTGCCAGAAACTTCTCATAAGTCAGCACAGAGATTTCAGGATAGTTTAGTAATAGCAACAGCAGAAATGGAGCATGCCCAGTGAGGCCAGGGTGCAGTTAGTGGACCCCTTAATCAACCATACATGGGTACTCACACACTCAGACTCACACTCACATGCACACACACACTCACATGCACATCCACACACACATCCACACTCACACACACATGCCACACACACTCACATGCACATGGACGCACATACTCTCACACACTCACACACTTCTCACACACATACTCATACACACACATACACACGCACACATACGCACGCACATACCAGCATTCAGTGTCCTTAAACATACTTCATTTACTTCCATTTCCTTCCAAATGAGAACTCTTTGGTGAGTGAGGAGGACAACTCTGATCGGTTATGAGATCCAGCTGCAGCTGCTAGGGATAACCATAGGCCTGGTTTTGGTCTGTGGCCTTCCAGCCACTCCTGCCATCTTTGGGGAGGGGACAGCTCCTCTCTTCCCTCACTGTCTGCTTCAGACTTCTCTTTACTGGCCTGGCAGTCACTTGTTTTGGGGCAGGCTATTTTTTTCTGCTTGTGCTAAAATACATTTCCTCTTGTTGGATTCCTAGAACAACAAATAAATAGACTTCCTGACCTGAGGCGGGCTCTGAATGTCAATGTCTCCTCTGTGGGATTCATTTGTTGTCCTACCTCAGAATGGAGGATCTTTGTCATTCTGGTTTATGCCATCCCCTGGTCTCTAGACCAATATGACTATAACAAGACTCTGAATGGTGTCCCAGAGTAATATGGACCCTGGGGACAAATAGAAACACTGCCAGGTGGCTGCCTTCAGACGAGGAACTTGTGAGCAAGGAAAAGAAATGTCTGAAATGGATTGCATGTTTCCCTGGAGACAAGAGACTATTGTCTTCTCAGGTCTTTTTTATTGTGTGCTTGTTTTAAGCAGGACATTGATAAGTTGCATAATGACTTCTGGGACTGACAGCACACAGCACAAGGGTTTTGACCAGAAAACCCAGCAACAGTGAGTTATTCCAGTTAGTCATAGCCTGTTGAGTCTGAAGAGCTGGTCATTCGAAGCCTTCCTGGGATCTGCCCATTGAGGAGAGCAGGGGGAATTCCTAAGAACTACCCTGATAAGTGAGCAAAATGCTATATCTTCCTGTTCTTTCGTGATGGACCGCCTGCCCCTCCCAGTCAAGCCCATTCTTATCCATGTTCTGCCTCTTGCTTCCACTTAAATATTTATTGAGCTCTTGATATTATGTGCTTCCCGTTTTCTCCTTCCTCTCTTTCTCCCTCACTCCATACAGCTTACAAATTATGAATTTTCATAAGTTCGCTTCAAACAAGAAGGGTTTCAGATCTGCTCCACGCCTTCTCAGGCAAGGCAGAGAAGTGGCGGGAGCACGGGGGAGTGACAAAGCTTAACACACAGCAAAGATCATTTATCCCAAATAAACCCTAAGATGGCCAGGGTAGAAGTGAAGCCATGAGCCAACCCTCATAAGTCACATAAGCTAAACTAAATTGATTTTATTATTGCTATTGCTTTTCTCTGGGGAACCTGATAAAATATATCTTATAGTAACCCCATAGAGATGTTTCAAAAAATGTCTTATTTCTGGGTTGGGAATGTGGCTCAGTTGGAACAATGCTTGCCCAGAATGCATAAAGCTCTAGGCCACCACACACACGGCGCATGGTGGTGCCCACCTGTGGTTTTAGCACAAGATCAGGAATTCAAGTTTACCCTCAGCTAGGGAGTTTGAGGTCCGCCTAAACTAAGTGAGATCTTGTCTTTAAAAGGTGTGTGTGTTGGAGGGGGGCCTCAAGTCTCAAGCAGACACATGTATGTGTGCCCCACCCACCCACCCACTAAGTAAGCAGTAGGAAAAAAAGGAGTATTGGATTATTAAGACAGCAAGTCAACCTCTAGTCCTAGCCTGCTACTTTGGCCATGTGACCTTGCAGAATCACTCTATCGAGACACCGGGGTTTCCTTAACTGTGGAGGGGAGGGGGGACACACTAAATGACTGAGGGAGTTTCCTTGGGTTCCAAAGGCTAGAGTTTCACGAACCACCAACTGTAGAAGGTTGCAGGTCCAGTGTGCCTCTACTTCATTGCACAAGCCGGCCCACATCTCATGCCTCTGGTTCTCAGGATCAGCTGGGTCATATGGTAGGGAAGTGTCCTCCTAAAAGCCATTGTCCTTCATTCTGAGGACAGCCGGACGCAGAAGAATGGCAGAGCTCTCATCGACAACAGTTTATAAGGAACTTGGTTGTTTTGCAGACACCCATGTTGGAAGCCAGGGGATCATCCATGCTCCCCATCTTTCTGCTTTTCTCTTTCTCTCTCTCTCACATGTCCGGAACTACCCATAGGGCACAGCTCAAGTGTCAGTGAGACTACATACCACAGGTGCTCCTGTGTCTCCGGCCTGCTGCCTATCATTCCTTCACCCAAACTCTCCAGCTGAACTACCCCGTTCAATCTTCCCCAGCCCACAATAGGGGCTTCTGCCTCGACGCCTCTCCCTGTCATACTCCATGACTGTGCTCACGACCTTGTCTCCACCTCAGACTGGCCTTGAACTTGCTTTGCCCCAGAGGTTGACCTTGAACTTTTGTCCTCCTGCCTCTGCTTATCCAGTGCTGGAATTACAGGCACGGACCACCACGTCTGGTTTATGCTTCATGCTTGCTAGGCAAGCGCTACACCAACCTACTGAGATACATCCCATCTCCAGCCCTCTGATTTCTTTATGCGTCTTTCCTGTTGCCCAAACTAAACCACAAATTCTGAAGAAACTCAATTATATTGGGCAATCTATAACATTTGCTTTGATGATCGGGATGACATTAATATAAAAGGTATCTTGCTGGCTTAGCCTACTTGCTCCAGTCTTGGCTGTCAGTTCTAACGCTGTCCCACGGATCCATTTTCTAGCTTGTTTGAAACAGTGTGGTGATTTAGAGTGTAGCTATAGTCTATGATAACTGCATTTTCCTTTGATCTCCCTTCTTCCCTGTCTTAAAACCCCCATAGCCTATTACAAATTAGACAGATTCAGAGCAAGCTGAGCTGTCTTGAGTAACATCATTGCTGAGTTGTAAGCTCAGAATGGGGCCAGAAAGTTGGGATGGAAGAGCGTCGGGAGCCTCCTTGGTGAGCTCATCTACCCCATGCCAGTTCCCACCTCACTTCAATGCCTGTTTCCTAGAAGCCCCTTCTCTCTCAGAAGTCACGGGCTTCCAGTGTTATGCTTTGCACTCTTCAGTCTCTGTGTCAGACGGAGGCTGGAATGGGTATCCCTGAGAAGGCTCCCTGCTCCCATGATGATTAAACCATGAAGCTGACAGACAGGGTACCACACTGTGTGCTCATGTGGACTTAGTAGACGGCAGAGTTCTCGCCTTTTCCCTTCAGGAGCTCCACCCAGATGCTGTAGAGCACACCAGGATAATAGAGGCTCTGGAAGACTGTGGTGGAGTCTGGAATGAGGTGAGGTTTGCACTGGAATTCCTCCTATTCTGGTGAGAAGCTATGGAGAGTTAAGTGGCTATTTGCTTCTTCCTTCCCTCAGTGCTCAGAGGACAGACACCGGGCAGGGAGGGCATCTTTACTGGTTTACTGGTTTGCTGTTTTGATCACTTAACCAACATTGTCAGTGTGCACTGACACATGCCCTTCTAGTATGCAACGAATACAGCAGGAGCAATGCTTTCCAAAAGTGCCTCCACCCCAGTGGGCTAGCCAGAGCAGTGCTGGAGAGCTCACGCTGGTGGTGTGGATCACGGAGAGCCGGCTGGCTGGCTTGCTCAGCTAACCACCCAGGCCTACCATACAGGTCTTTACATTGGCTCACCCCAAAACCTACATCATCTATGAACTGTTGGGATTCGTGAAAGGGTCGGTCTTGCTTACCCAATGCTGCAGGATTTCCATGACACAGGGCAAGAGAGCCATGAGGAGTCCCAGTGAGGATCCAGTATTGAGGGTGTGACCCAAGCCAAAGGTCTCGGACCAGACCAATGATGAGTTACAATGAAACATCTTGCAAGTGAAGATGTGTGGACAGAGAGGTATACCGTGGGACACACTGTGACACACGACAGCTTCCACGACGAGGTGTTTTCTGTGCTTTGTTTTGTTTTGTTTATTTTTCTTTGTTTTTATTTTTCTTTGTGGAGGAGGTCACAAGGAGGGAGGGCGGATATGAGGGATGGGGGATGAGTGAGATTTGGGTGCACGATGTGAAACTCACAGTCAATAAAAAGTTGAAGAAAAAAGAAGCACCAGCTGCTCTTCCAGAGGAGCTGGTGTGTGAGCACACTCATGACAGCTCACAACCATCTATAACTCCAGTCTCCGGGACTCCAACACCTTCTCTAGCCTCTGCATGCACTTGGCACACAGACATAGATGCAGGCAAAACACCCATAGACGTTTAAAAGAGAAGTCTCTCACACTGTTATAGAAATTAGTGAGAAACCAAACACCACTCAGAGAACGGGAAAACTTGAGTTTAAAATGACAGAAGCATTGGACTTCCTAGAACTGGAGTTATAGACGGTTGTGAATCACCTGATGTCAGCACTAGGAACTGAACTCTGATCCTCTGGGAGAACAGCAAGTGCTCTTAGCCACTGAGCCATCTCTCCAGCCTGGCACTGTTTTCTTGAAATGAAAAGGAAGAAGGTTTTGGCGGAAACAAACAGGAGTTTGGTTTATTTTAGTCCTCCCCACCCACGTACCACAAACAAAACGGAACAATGACTGGGTTCCATTGGAGAAGGCTGAGGTCCCTAACTTCCTCAGAATCTCATTTTATACACACATACAGATTTACATCTGCGGAAAGGAGTAGGGTGTACAACTCGAAGAAGTCCTTGTTGTCTACAAGACGGGGTTTCATTAGGTAGCTTAGACTGTCTCCAAACCCAGGATCTTCCCGCCTCAATCTCTTCAGCACTGTGGTTACAGATCTGTGTTCTTCAATATCTCATATATTTAAAAAAAAAAAAAAAAGATTGCTTTAGTGGTGTTATAGACCCACTGTATTCTTTTTTAAAATAGCACATTTACTTCACACCCAGTTTCCACTATCATTGACATCTTCCGTTAGTGTGCTACATCTGTCACAGTTCATAAACTAATACTGTTTCCGTAGTAGTAACTAAAATTTAACTTTAAATGTTTATACTTTTTGACCTACTTGAGAACGTACCTGTTTTGACATGAACATTCAGATTTTCCTTTTTATCAAGTTAAAACGGATGTTTGGGGACACAGCGTGCCTGGGAACACAAGCCACATTTAGCTCAAGCTCTGTCTCCTCCCCAGGGAAGAAAAACAACCATCTTGGGTCTCATGAGTCACTGAGGGTAAGCTGAGAGCTCGCTCCCCTGAGGTGGAAGCCCAGGGCACTCACTTCATCTCTGACCCTTGGCGTTGTCCTCTGGTGAGAGATAATCACACCCATAGCCTGCCTCCCCATCGCTGTGACAACCAGCTGATTTGCTTCCATAGACACGTGCAGCGTGATTACATAGATGTGATTTTTATCAAGGCTGGTTTCTAGGTCATAGGAGTTAAGCAGACACTTCAGGGTGAGCTAGCCCTTGAGATATTACAGTTGAATTTCCATCTACCACCCTGATGAGAGCATGAATCGACTGGAACTAGAAACAGAAGTGTCCTCATTGCTGGGACCTGGCTGTAGCAGGGTTGGTGACATCTTGAGACTCGAACACAGCGGGTTCTCACAGACTCAAGTGTGGAATTGCCATCCCTCCCATGTCTTTCCCTTCTTGCCATACACTTTGGGAGATCTATGCTGATCAAAACATTGGGTCCAGGAGTTGATGTCCCCCTGTTACTATCCCCTCTCCAAACCTTGAGATCTTTCTCCTGAATCTCAGCCCCACCATTTAGTCATTGTTACACCAGATAATTTGACTCAGGTTCACACGGATCAAACAATTATACATCAAAGGATTGCTTGGATGACCCAAGAGTACAAAGGCAAATTGAGCTCAGTTCATCCTCTTAGGAAGGTTGTAGGTTGACTGAGAACCCACCAGGTACTGGGTGCTTAAAGTTCTGATGGACAGGGTTTCCACCTTCGTGGAGCTTAGGGTTGATGGCAACTTTTAAATATCAGATGCATAACTGATGATTGTAAGGAATGTTGGGGGCAAAGGGGTACATAGAATCTGAGGATAGATAATGGGGAGTCCAATACAGTCAGTATGGGGAGGCTGCTCTGATCTAGGGTGTTGGAGGTAGGGATGGAAGGTAGGCTTGACTAAGGCAGTAGGAAAGGGAGCCTAGGAGGCAGGAGAGACAGAATGTGCTTATGGGGTGATGGAAAAAACCCTTGTGTGCTGGGAGGTGATGGGAGGTACACCTCCCCCAGGCTGATGGGAGTCTGGCCAGACGGCCAACTGTCTATAGAGCCCTGTTTTCTTCTCTTCGGCCAGTGCCCCTTTACCAGGCTACATCGTACTGGCCTATCCATATGTTTCTTTCTACTCCAGGCTACTACCTGTAGCCCAACAATGGATTTCCGTCTCACTAATCCAAGTGACCTTTCTCCTAATTGCTGCTATGGGGTACAATCCCCGCCCCACTCCCAGCCCCAAGATCTAAAACTTGGCCCCCATCCACCTCTATGAACCCTTCTGTATCAGTTACATTTCTTATTGCTCTGACAAAAATCAGCTCAAGGAAGTTTATTTTGGCTCTCAGCTTGACGGTACAGGTCATTTAGGTGGGGGAAGGGCAAGCAGCAAGAGCAGCTCCAGCTGCCACAGCAGGAACATTCAGTCAAGAACACTCAGGAACACATGGTCACACAGTCAAGAAAGCAGAGATGAGAGCCAGTACTCAGCTTGCTTTTTCTTTTTCTCTTTTTTATTCAGTCCAGGCCCTCTGCCTATGGGACGATAATACCCACATTTAGAGTGGCTCGTCTCTCCTCAGGTAGAACACCCTCATAGATACGCACAACCGTGTGTCTTCTAGCTGATTCTAAATCTGATCCTCCGTGAAGATTAACTACCACGGTATTCAGAGTCTGCAGGGCTGCGGAGATAGCTCAGCTGGTAAAGTACTCGGCACACAACGTGAGTTCCGAGTTCAATCCCCAGCATCCACCTAAAAGCTAGGCTCAATGGCATAGCATGTGCCTGGTACCTGTGATCTGGCGAGGCAGAGGCAGGAGGATCCTGGAGCTCAAAGGCTAGTCAGTCTAGTTGAATTGGTGAGCTCCAAGTTCAGTGAGAGACCCTGTCTCAAAAATTAAAGCGGAGAGTGAATGAGGAAGACAGCCAATATAGATCTCTGAACTTTAGACCTATCCATGCACATGTACACAAACCTAAACCAGCAGTTCTCAACCTGTGGGTCATAACCCCTTTAGGGTTAAATGACCCTTTCACAGGGGTCACATATGTCTCCAGCATATCAGATATTTACATTACAATTCCTAACAGTAGCTTAAGTAAAATCATCAAGTAGTAACAGAAATCATTTTTATGATTGGAGGTCGCCATAACGTGAGGAATTGTGTTAAAGAGTCGCAGCATTAGGAAGGTTGAGGACCGCCGCTCTAAACCCTCCTACGAGGCATCTGGAATCCTCTTCTTAGAGCTGCACCAGAAGCAAGCGTCTGTGTCTCTTTCAAGCTCACTTTAAATAATTCCTGCTTGGAAAGTTGCTTTCAATGTTTCTTTGCACCAGTCAGGGTTGTCCTTCGTGCCTCTGTGTGTGTGTGTGTGTGTGTGTGTGTGTGTGTGTGTGTATGTGTGCGCGCGCGCATGCGTGCACCAATGTGAAAGACCTCCATGTGGTGGCTCATGCATGTACATGTCTAGAGGCCAGGGGAGGATATCAGGCTCCCTGCTTGATCACTCTCAGCCTTATTTCCTTACACAGGGTCTCTCACATCACTCTAGATAGGCTAGCAGCTAGCAAGCCCTGGCAATGCTCTTGTATCTGCCCATTTCCCTGACCCCTTGGTGACTGAGTCATAGACACGATTGTGTTCAGCTTTTCACATGATTCTGTAAACATGGGATTTGAACTTAATACTTTTACCTGCTGAGCCATCTCCCAAGTCTTCTTTCTAATTTTATCTATTTATTTTATTTTATGTAGGAGTGCACATATGAGTGTATTTGAGTATGCATGCACATGTGTGTGCCATGCATGTAGAAGCCATGTACAGCAAAATGCTCTGTAATTCTCCACTTTGCTTGTTTGTTTGTTTGTTTTGAAAGGATCTCTCACTCATTGATTGACTTGAACGACTAGTCAGCAAGACTCAGGGATCTGCCTGTCTCTGGCCTCTACCCAGTGCTAGGGTTACATGTGTGTGCCTTTCGGGGTGGGTGCTTGCTGGGGATCTAAACTCAGTCTTTATACTTGAATATAAAGCATTTTATCTCCTTGTTCCCCAGAAGTCTCTTTAATAAAGCATATTGAATCATTGGGCTGGTGAACTTTTAACACATCATTAATAAAGTTATTTTGGGAGTATGGTATAAATCTTATCAATTCTTTTTGGAAAGAATGAGGTGAGAGTTATGTAACAAGGAAATGTTTGATCCTGGTGCTGTTCCTGTGAACTTAAGAATTTAATTGTCCCAGCCATGTCCCATGGTATATTCTTCAGAAATGAAACTTGGGAATATATTTCAATATATTTATGCTTGTGGTTCAGTGGTTCTCAAAGGCAGTGCCCAGGTTAGTAGAGAGTTTGTTCAAAACACTGAATTCAAATCTCTGGCTTTGGAGCTGAGAACTTTGATTTCCCATAATTATCTGAGGGAGTCTAACATGCAGACATGTTGGAAACATCCAACCCAGATGAGCTTTCTGCCATCGTGGGATTCCCCACGATATCCATGTTCCTTGGGGTGTGGTCCAAGGGTGTGCAGCAATAGACTCTTCTGGGAGCTACATATAGATCAGAATCTCAGACCTACTGAACCAGAAGCTGCTTCTTGACAAAATTCTCAGGTAGTATCTGATCACATTGCCTGTATTCTATGACCAAGCACCTAGGCACTGCCCGAGCACTTCCTGAGGTGGAGAGCGTATTGTTTTACTGGCAGCTTGCTTCATCACTGGGAAGCTCTATCTAATTATCAGATCCACCCTTCCTGGGTAAGAGTTGGAGGGGACAGTACCGGAGCCAGAAATGTCAGGTGGGGACATGTCATCTAAACAAGATTTAATGGCAGCCTAGATTCCTTCCTTCCTCCCCTCCTCTTCTTCTGCCCCCCAATCCCTCCCTCTCCCTTCCTTTCTTCTAGACTGGGCCCTACTATGTAGCCCAGGCTGGCCTGGAATTTGCAATCTTCGCGGCTCCACCTCTCTAGTGTTAGAACCACAGGAGTGCAACATCATGCCTAGCTTGAGATTTTTCTTACAGAGAATTCACTCATGAATTTAATCCTTAGACAAAAATGTGAAGGTGCTTTAAAAGTTGACTGAGATAGACAAAGCCATATTTCCCCACTTGGTCCATTTTCTTTTAATTGCAGATGGACCCTCTTTACAGAGATGTAGTTTATCCTTTGTTTTCGCATAGGCACAGTGCCAGTGAAGCTAAGTCTCTTTCTGGTAGAGGATTAGAGATGGCATTAGAGGTTGCTAATCCCGTCTAATATCTCAGCTTCCTCCCAGTAAAAAAATCACATAGTGTATGATCCCAGTTCCAGGATCCCAGTTCAATGCCTTGCTACCAATGCAGGCCCACATTTCAGCAGCTTTCACACCTCTTTAGAATGCAGGATCTCTTCCTGATGCTGTGTGTGGTTACTTTAAAGGTATAGGTGGGAATATCGTGAGGTTTTAAAATTTTAATTTAATTTTTAAATTTTTAAGCCCAGGAGTTCAAGACTAGCCTCGGCAATCTAAGGAGATCTTATCTCAGAAAAAATTCAGTTTCCATCTTATAGATATTGAATTAGAGTCCACATTTGAACAAGATCTTCAGGTTATTTTTTGGACATTATCTTCAAGAGGCTGATAAACCATTTAATTCACAATCTCTTAAATAGAATTTATAGCCTTTTAGTCCAAAATCCAGTCTTATTACTTTCTTTTTTAAATATTTATTTATTTTATGTATATGAGTACACTGTCACTCTCTTCAGATACAGCAGAAGAGGGCATTTGATCTTATTATAGATGGTTGTCAGCCACCATGTGGTTGCTGGGAATTGAACTCAGGACCTCTGGAAGAGCAGTCAGTGCTCTAACCACTGAGCAATCTCTCCAGCCCCCAGCCTTATTATTTTCACTTCAGTCAAATCCATAAAATATAAAATTTATTATTTTATTATTTTATGCAAATGAATGTTTGCCTGCATGTATGTATGTATGTATGTTCCAGGATTTTCTTGCTACTGTTATAAAAAAATTTCTAGTTGTAATAAAATACACACAATATAAAATGTATCATCATAATTGTACAAAGTACATAGCTCAGTATTACACAGTGTGTTCAGATGACTATAAAGTACATATTTATTCCATGGTTTTGAACATCTGAAATTTTAAATTGACAAAATTCAGAGGTTCATAGACAGATCAGACTTGATTTCATTCCATGGTTCTGAATTCCTGTACCCTGTAGTTCTTTGGGCTTTGCCCTCTATGAGCCTGAAGCTTCAACCCCACACTTTTTGAAGCAAGAAGCCAGACTACGGAGAAGTTTGGGGAAAAAATAAAAGAATTTCTCAAATGAAAGAATATCTGTCTCTAAAATTCTGGCGAGCCTTTTCTTATACATCATTGACCTGAGCTGTATCGTGTACCTGTTCTTTAATTGACAAAGAGGTCTTAAGGGTCTTCATATCATGACTTAAGGAAGATAATTTGGGCTTAAGTATGAGTAACGGAGAGAAGGACAATAATGGTGCCAGATAGTCAGGTGGGTATTTGTCATCTAGGCAAGAACTAATGGCAGTCTGGAGAAAACGGTTCTGGAGAAGAAGGTGGGGGAATCCAGAGACCTTTCCACGATGGAGATAAGAATTCCATATTTTTTCTGTTAAAAAGCATAGAAGCACTTTCTCCTTTACTCTTCCTCAAGAGAACAATGAAAGCTTTGTATCCTAAACAATTGGATTTACTCTGCCTCCTGGGAGAGTCATCCACTAGATATTATGGTGTGGTTATTGTTTAAAGAAGCAAATAAAATCAATCAACCAAAAATTGCAAATACTAGGGATCCCCTGAAGGGCTGGAGAGTGGGGGATAAAGATGAGGAGTAGGGGTAGGGGGTGAGAGGAGACTTGCAGGTTCCTGGAGAGTGAGGAGACAGAGCTATTGCTGGCTACCTTGGAGATGCAGGACCAAGAGACAGGGTATTACGGCTCCCATGCAGGTACTTGTGTCAGGATGGCGTATGGTTTCCTGGGACTGGGGTCTAAGAGCTTTGTTCTCTCAGGAGCCCTAGGAAAAGGACAGAGAGAACTGAGAGTGGCCACTCAGCCTTAAGCATTGGTCATAGCCATCTTAGTACTGAGTACATAGAAGGGGTCCCCTGTCCAGAGCATAAGGAAATCGGAAGGCTCGCCGTAGTGACTTGCATAGGATCTTATCAGCTTCTAGGAGGGAGAGGCTTAAGACAGACTTACTTGAACAATATGTACAGTAAGGATGCATAAGCAGTTATAAAGTAGTTATAGAAAAACGAAGATGATGTGCACGCATGCCTCCCTACCCTGCCTTGCTTTGTGTCTCTGCTGCCTGCTACTTATCTACAAGACTCTTTCCTCACCATCTTCATATGACTTACTGCTTAAACTGCATTATATCCAGGAACATTTCCCAATTTCCCTTTTCAAAGTTCTCATACTTTTCCTCCTACAATTCTTTATCCATCCTGGCTTTATTGACTAAAAGGACTGGTATTGGCTCAGAACCCCCAAGACCAAGTTGTCAGCACAAAGAAGATTTATTTGCCCCAGAGAGAAAAAGGTCAGGGAATAAGAGACAAAATCAGGAGATAGAGGACAATGAGAAGGGAAGGGGACAAGGGACAGGAGGAAAGACTGTTTTACCTAGAGGTGGGGGTGAAGAAGTGCCTCTGGATGGAGAGGAGACAGACGTGGCCCATAGGCAAATAGTGGTTTTAAAAGGTAAAATGGAAAACCTGTGTTAGGATGAGGTGTTTAAATTTAATTGAGCATGTTAATTAGGTGAGTCAAAGGGAGCTTTGGTTGCTGGACTTCAATACTTTGATAGCTGGACGTTGGTAGTCAGCATCGGAGGAGGAAGTGGCCAAATAAGAGAATAGACTTTGGCAGCCAGCTTTAGGATGTAATACAATGGATTTCTAGCAAGGCAGAGGGAAAGAAGGAGAAGGGCAAGACCTGCCAGAGCCACGTTTACCATGGTTGAGCTGGCTAGATCCCCTTCACCGATCCCTATGGAACTGCCCACCACGTATTGTAGAATGTTTCGTCTCTTTATTTGTGAGATCCACAAACAGGAGCTGCGTGAGCTAATGAAAAAGTTGTGGGGAAAACTCAGAGCCTCCCCCTTTTATGATCGCAGACAGGATGCCAAGAATCGTCACACACAACAAGGTACTTTTGTTAAAATGTGTGTATGTCAAATAAGTAGGCATACACAAAGACATTGTATCTAAATGTAGACTTCCAAAAGACCACTGGTGGGTTGGTGAAAGCCAACGGACGTGAAGAATTCTAGAGTTGGAAGAAGCAAGAGAAGGAGAAAGTTAGCATCAGACTTTGCTGAAGAGATTGATTTTTGTAATTTCCATAGATGTACAGAGAATTAAAAGGATTATGAGAGTCTGGGTATTTATAATAATAATGATAATAATAATGATAAGGAGGAGGAGGAGGAAGAGGAAGAGGAGGAAGAAGAAGAGGAAGCGGAAGCGGAAGCAGAAGCAGCAGAAGAAGACAGCTCTTGGAAGGGGAGGAGACACAGGAACCAATATCATCAGAGATCTATTATTTAGAGCAGTTTGTTGCCCCAGGTCTTGACACATTTATGGAAACCTGTGCTTATCTTTTGGGATACACTGCAGGGGAAATGTGACTGTTGAAGGTACAAGCAACCAGTTCCCCGGAGTTTCGTGGGAAACAGTGTTTGCGACCTGCCTGGGCCATACAAGCAAACTACTTACTATTCAGACTGAGATTCTGGGCCCTGCCAACCTACTCTCTTCATACTGACCCTAGCATCCGTGGTAATAGTCTCGTGATCTCACGTGTACTGTTGCCACACTGATTGGAAAAGATGAGGTGCTCACTCTTTTGGATCCTAGGTAAGTTGACCTGATTCATTAGTTACTCTTGGGTAGCTGTGACCAAAATACCTATGAGAAATTTTTCCTCACGGTTTCAGGAGTCTCCACCAGTTGTGGGCATTGGTGGGTGTAGCAGAACACCTCCCATAATGATGTCAAATGAGTGGACTAGAGCAGTAACAGGAGGGAGCCAGGGCATGCTATGGATCCCGAGGACACATCCCCAGGGACCTACTTCCTCCGACCAGGTCCTACCTCCCAATGTCCTGTTCAAAATGTGATCCATTGGTGGGTTAAACCACTCATCACGGTTTTGGGAAACGTGCTGACAGACCGATGAAGGTGAGGTTTACTAATCTGGACATTGCCCAACCCAATCGAGTTGAAAATCAAATCAAGATTAATCTTTGACGTGGGTTTAACCCCTTCCTATCTGTTGTTTCCTGGAGTCTTTTCCCCCAAAATGTACCTGCAGCAGGACTGTCATTGTCTCTGCAGATCTACTTTTCCAATCCTAAGCTGGTTGGCTGCTAACCACACATACCTCCATGGAACCGCACAGACCTCCTGCAACCACACATACCTGCATCCAGTCGGGATTGTTCTCTCCTGATGGCAGCTACCTGACCAAGGTTTCCAAGAGGCTCCATTCTGTTTCTTCTGTGAACTCAATTCTCCAGAGAGCCCTGATTCCTAAATAATGGAGAATGGATCTAGATCTAGAATTCACGGTCTGGGCACTAAAGTGTACTCATGCCTACTGGCAAATGACTACTTCTAGGTTTTCTCAGTGGACAGAGCTAGAAAGTTTATGTATGTGTGCCAAAATATGCATTCATATATACACAGCTATACTTCACTACGCTGTGCTCTGGACCTGTCTTTAGACATATTTTAGAACATGCCTTGAATTTTTATTCCTATCTCCAACTTTAATCCAGCATCCCTGGATCCATTCTTGCCTTCCCTCCCTACTTTGCTTATAAAGGTTTTTTTTTTTTTAAGCAGAGAAATGAGTCTCATTAGCTACTACGATTAACTTACTTTCAACCCTACTATGCATATAAAGTCATTTCAAAATGGCTCACCTAACTCTGCAGAGAAAATGTATTAACTAGAGTTCAGTGTTGGCAGACGATTTGTTTTGTGTTTAGTCTGCAGCTTTCTGTCAAAATACTGTTCCCAGATGTACTTTCCCGGTTCCTGTTTTCCTTGCTCCTCTCGGTGGGCTGTGACTCATTTGTACACACAGCCGTCTGTCATAGCTCACATTCTGTGGTAAGAACCTCTCAATGCCTGCTAATAGCCAAAATTTTACATGCAGTAGAATCCGCCCACTGAGGTGGGACCCTGGGAGGTGACTGGGATCTAAAAATTCAATTGTGATCCATATTTCTTTAGGTTGGAACAAATGCAAATGGGTTTATATTCCATTGCCACAGATCCATATTAAACAGTCCTAGTCTTTCCTCAATCTCCTCACACTGTCTCTTTATGTCCCTGTGACTGAACTCAACCCCAGGAGCCACTAATCCACTATCCATCTCTATATTCTTTTTGCAAGAATGTCACAGGAAAGATTTTGTGCAGTATGCAGTCTTTGATGCCTTTTAGAAATTTGGAAGCCACACATTTCTGTACACCTGCCTTTTGCATATTTTGGATTAATATTCCTTCCACGAATTTAATACAATTTCTTTAAGTGCTTACACACTGATCGACATGAGAGTTCATTGTATTTTTATGAATAAAGGTTCTATGTACCTCCACAGACATTGTCACTTCTCTTGGGTAAGTATGAGTGGGATGTTAAGTTCATATGACTGGTAAATCTTTTACTTTGTACAAAATCTCCAGTGGCTGGTGAGGTCGCTCAGTGGGTAAGGACATGAACTGCTCTTCTAAAGGACTGAGGATCAGATCCAAGGACTCACAGCTTGGGCTGGGGCAGAAGACAGCCAGGCCTTGGGCCTGGCTCGGGCTGAGGTGCGCCCCACTACAGTGAGCAAGTCTGTAATGGGGAGCTGGGAGAGAAGGAGAAGCAGAGTAGTGTGTGTGCTGGGAAGAGAAGCAAAACTGTGAGGAGCAGCTTGATGTGAGAGGCCTCTGCTGACATCTGAGGCCACAGTGATGTCTGGGCCCACGCTTCAGCTAAGGGCCATGTCTACCTCAGCAGGGATTTGTGTCAATGCCCTTGGCCTGTGTTACCACCAAAGGCCATATGGACGTCTGTGATCTGGGATGCTGTCTGAAGCCATGATGCTATCTGAGGGCCACACTGAGCTGCCCTTGTCCCTCACTGGCCACCACACAGTGGTTCCAGTGGTGATATGGGCTTGGGAGAGCTGGCCACACTCTTCTTTGGATGTGGCACTCCAGAGAAGCAAACCCAACCCTTCACCTGGGCATCATGGGAGAACTGGCCCTGGTGGCAAGGGTGCAGGAGAGTTAGTGGGCTGTCTAGCCCAGCCACCACCCAGGCCTAGATCCAAGGCTTTGAGCTGGACCACTCCAACATCTATCCCACGTATGAACTGCTGGAGTGCATGAAGGGACAGGTCCTGCAGAACCAAAGCTGCAGGTTCTCCATGACTCAGGGAAACAGCAGAGTCTCTGTGACGGTCCCGTATTGATAGTGTAGCAGAAGCCAGAGGCCTCGAACCGGATCAGTGTTATTCATTGCAAAGAACACTTGTATGTAAAGCTATTTGGACAAAAGGATATACTGTGTGACACACTGCAGCTTCCATGCAAGATGGTTTCTTTCTGTTGTTGTTTTGGTTTTGTTTTATTTAATTTTAATTTTAATTTTTTTGTGGGGAGGTTACAAGGGTGGAGGGTGGATATGAAAAGACTGGAAAATTGGGTGCATTGGGTGAAATTCACAAAGAATCAATAACAAATTATGAAAACCCCACAAATGTCCAGTTTTCCAAAGAGGCTGTATCCTTGTCTACTCTGGCCAGCAGTTGGAAGAGTCCATCCTTACCTGCGCTTACTCTTGACCACTTTACAAATTTTAGCCAATGTAATACATATACGGTGGTATTTTATTATTTTCTAAAGAACCTAAATAACTCATTTAATGAAACAAATTCATTTTAAACAATACAAAAAAGAAACAGATTTATACAGGCAGACACTAACAAACTGCAAAATGGACACAAATCTCAGCATAGTCTGAACTGCTGCTTATGGCCTAATTCTAAGATATTCACACATGAATGGTCGTGATCCCTAGGTTTTCTGAAATATGGATCAGAAATTACAGAATAATTTCTTATACATTTAGTCACAAATCTGTAACCTAAGAAACTTAAGCAAGAAGCCTCTAACATGATAGGACTTTAAACTGCAAATCTGCTGCACGTGATTTAAAGAGGAAAGTGAGTACTCCTAGGGGCAGCAGTGTAAACCGTAATCCCAGCACTCTGGAGGCTGAGATGGGCACGTCTCTGCCAACTTTGAGGTCAGCCTGGTCTACAGGGTGAGTTTCAGGCCAGCAAGTGCCAAAGGGTGAGATGCTGTCGAAAAAAAGAAAAGAAAAAAAGAAAGACAAAGAAAGAAAGACAAAGAATAATAAAAGATCAGATTACGCTCCTGTGTAAGCATTAAAAGTATAAATTTTTATATTTACATTTTCCTACGCATTATCAAGTCTGAATACTGTTAAAACTTTCCACTTATGACTGAGATGGGGCCTGAGTTTAAAGTAGCTGAGAAATTCTTCTCAGGGATTTATGGGAGGAATATCTGCAAAGTGGAAAGTCTTGAGAGTCCAGAGACAGAATGAGCACTGGCCTGCTGATCTACTCGCCACAGCCCAAAGACCCTCTGATGGAGGGTTTCCTAGGACGATGTCACAAACAGCAGCCCTTGTGTGTATGGGAAGGGGCGGAAGGAAGACTGACAGGAACTGTCACGTCAGTCAGAATAATCCACAACCCTGTTACATTCACTATAGTGGATCCAATTTTCCCTCAGTTGCCAGCAATTTTTCCTGTTGTTCTTGAGAGGTGAGACCACCTTGAGAGATTTAACATCTGTAATTTTAAAAGACACGGCAGAGGTCTTCCATAGGGAAGTGCATCCTTTACCCGAAACCAAGAACAAAAGGCTCCACAAAGTCTGCCGCTTCTCTTAGCACACTGCATCCGCCATCCTCTCTTCCTCAGTGTCCTGCCTTCCATGCCCCTCAACCTCATGTTAAAGCGATCGACACCCCCTCCCCCGTGCTCTACAGCAGGACTGTATTATCTCCATCTGGTTTTCTTTCAGTGGTGTGTTTCTAGTTAGCTGGGACTGGAATTTTCGGTTTCTTCTTCCCACCCAGGAGTCTGATCCCAGAGAGCAGGGGAAGAGCAGGCCTCTTTGCTGGCCAGGCCTCCTCTGAGTCCAGGGATCTGTATTAAAGCCCAACACACAGGCATTCTGCGGGTCAGTGAGTCTCTTTTTCTGCTTTTCTGAATTAAGTCTTTTGGAGTTAGGTAAGCTATAAAGTAACAACTGACAGGAAGAAGCAAGGTACTCCTGACTCTTTTCTCATCGGACTCACCTGGGCCTAATTGGGGCTAAATTAATTTATGCCTAAGTGGCTAGATTTAACCTATCCCTCATCTAAGTGGCCATAGATTAAAGGGGGTAGCAGTTAAGCAGAATGCACTAATAGATTTTACTTAGAACATACTTTTTTTTAACTTTTTTTTAAAAAAAAACAGTTTACTATCTCAGCACTAGGGAGGCAGAGGCAGGCAGACCTCTGAGTTCTGAATTCAAGGCCAACCTGGTCTACAGAGCAAGTTCTAGGACAGCTAAGGCTAGACAGAGAAACTATGTCTCAAAATCCAACAAAACAGAAACCAAAGCAAAACAGAAACCAGTTTGACTGAGGAACAGTTGATATACATTGGACAGCAGTGTTTAAAATGTGCACAGACAGTACTAAGGTATTAATATGTTTCAGCATGTGTGCACATCAGTGAATCCAGCACCACAATCAAGAGACAAATACATTGTCACTCAAAATGCCCTAAGCTCCTTTATAATTTCTTCCTCGTGACTCCCATACTCCCAGCTGACCCCAAGGACACAAACTAATCTGTTTGCTTTTTTTCCTTCTCTTCCAAAGTTATCTTTTTTCTTTTTAAGATTACACAGCAATGCCAAACTTCTGTCTGACATCATGGCACGGAGTTGACATTTACTGTGTTCCTCCTAAAATGACATATTGTTTGAGAAACTTTTTAGTTTAAGAAACACACAAAATAACCCTCTTGTATGTTATCTTATATCCTTTCTCTCTCTCTTTCCTTCTTTCTTCTTTAAATGGAGGTCATAAGGCATCACCAGCAGGCCTAAAAAAAACACAAGGTTGTGCGGACTTTCTGAACCTGACGAGCTTGATCCCTGACCACCTTGCACTGAATGGCACAACTCAATGGTGGTATGTCATAGTGTGTGAAGCACCAAAGCATCAAAGATACTTGCCTTGGAGATGATGGCTGTGGTCTCTTCTGGGTCTAAATGGCGACCGTCTTAATGGCCTCCATTAGTTCCTCTGGCACACATCAGGTATAGTTTATGCAGTGCACAGGCTGTGCGTGGCCCTTTGGCTCAACCATTGTACCTTGTATCTTCTTGTTTTGTTTTTGCAATCTTGGAAGCCAAGACTAGAACATTCTTTTAAAAATTGTTGTTGTTTGGGGTTTTGTTTATTGTTTGAGACAGGGGCTCAGCTCAGCTGGTTGTGGAATAGCTATACAGCCAAGATGACCTTGAACTCTTGATCCTTTAGCAACCGCTTTCCCAAGTCCTGAGGTTATAGACACCCCAGAGTTTATGCTACTGCATCTGGTTATGTGGTGCTGGAGCTCAAACCCATGGCTTCTTACCTGCTAGGCAAGCACTCTGCATACTGAGACACATCTCTACAACCCTAGAAACATTAAAAAAGCATACAGATTAGTGTGTGTCCCTGGGGTCAGCTGGGAGTATGGGAATCACAAGGAAGATATTATAAAGGCGTTTAGGGCATTTTGAGTGGCAATGTCCTTGTTTCTTATCTTGATTGTGGTGTTGGATTCACTAATGTGGCACACATGCCGAAACATATTAATACATATTAAATCATCTCTAGATCACTAATAATACCCAATGCAACGGAAATGCTATGGAAACAATTGTTTTGTTCTATTGTTTATAGGATTATGACAGGAAAAAAGGTAACCATGTTCAGTACAGGTAATAACTTCTTCTTTCCTGAACATTTTCACTCTGTAATTTGTTGTGGGCCATACATGAAGAACAGCAAAACAGCTTTAGAACTAACTCATGGAGTGTGCCCCACCAATTAGCACAAGCACAACCATGATGAGAGGACAGAGTTAGCCAGAGCCAGACTGACTCCATGACAGGCTGCAAATTGGCAGTTTGAGAGAGTAGGCCTAAGTTTCTGTTTCCCCAAACTGCAAATGTCCAAAGCAAGTCAATTCCAGGGAAAACCACCCCTCACAGCAGCCAATCAAGAAGCTGCCCTACCTCCTAGCCTGAGCCAACCTCTCGGCAGCCAATCAAGAACTATACAAGCTGCTCCACCACCTAGCCTGAGCCAACCTTACAGGCAGCCAATCAGGAGCTGTAGAAATTGTTCCACCACCAACTAGAGTCAAGTATAGTTAATCAGTAAAAGTCTCCAAAATCCCCTAGAGCCTTAACTAATCACAAAGGCATCTATACCCCTAGAGATAGAGCCAACCAATCAAGGGAAAGATAAAAGTCACCTACTCCTACCCTACAGGCTTTAAATTGACCCTGCAAAGTCCACACCTCTGTCTTCCATCCCGGTGTATAGTGGGCCCCTGCATGCAGTTTCTCTGCAGAATAAACCATCTTTGCTGTTACATACTTTTTGAGCCGGGGTTATCATTCTTCTTGAGTACGGACCTTTACAATGGGTGTGCCTCCGAGAGGCAGAGCCCCGAGACTACAGTGTCCTGAGGACTTCATGCAGTTGTGGAGATCAAACTGCTTATCGTTCCTGTGGTCTTCACGTCCTTCCTAATCTATATGTTGTGTGAAAACTCTAAAGGGGCTTCCAGTCCCTCACTGGGCAGCATCATTGACACAAGAATAGTGATTGATCGTTTTCAAGCATTGCTGCTGGAGCAAATTAACGATTTCATTACCACCCCTGAAAAGAACTTAGAAATGTAGACTGTTAGCAATGACCTCCACCCTTGGAAAGCACTTGGAGATGGAACTGTTAGTAAAGTTAGGTTAAGATGTTTTTGTCAATGGATCTGATGTAGAAAATCTTAGAAAACAATTTGAAGTTCAGAAAGGTACACTCTTAGTAGTTGACCTAGGGATTTGTTTAAGGTCAGGGAACAAGAACAATGGCAGCCCCAAACAGCGCTGGCTGACCTGACTCTTGCTGAAGCTGGGCTGATGATCAAGGTGGTGATTAATTTCTTGTACCCATCTTTTCTCTGAGCTTCCTGATATGATTTTATAAAAAAATTATTAATGAGTAGATGTGTACCCTGAGGATTTAAGGTAGAAATGACTTTTTAATATAAAAGTTTAGATTTGTGATCCTTTTAAGATTTTTATAAGATTACTTTTTAAGATAAATATTAAAATAATTAATTATTTCTTTGTAACCACAAATTGCAGCCTGCCTGTAAAAAGAAACTGGCTGAGAAAACTATCTTGCTTGCTTATACTTTGCTAATCTATAACAAGTTGCTTAGTTATAAATCTATGTGAGTTCTTGGGAATAATTTGGGGTTTTTTTTAATCAGTAATACATAAAACATTTGATCATGTGAGAGTACTGGGGAACATGTTTTTTTCTTACATATACTCATTATAATTGTTCACTTAAAGAATAACAGCATGTAACCACATTATGATTTTTGTTCTGCTTGAAAGATTTTGCTGGGATGTATAAGATATGAGTGGAAAAAAAATAAAGCTTGTTCATTAGAATTTACTCCATCTACCCAAAGTGTGCATATGTGTGTGTGTGTATGTATGTATGTATGAATGAATGAATGTAGTATGTATGTATGTATGTATCTATGTATGTGTGAAGTTGTTGGAGCTTGTCTTGCTTCATTCATTGAGTTTGTGTGTGTTTGTGTGTGTATGTTTTTGTGTGTGTGTGTGTGTGTGTGTGTGTGTGTGTGTGTGTGTGTGATTCTTTCCCCTCTTTTTCCTTTACTCCTTCTCACTGCCCCTCCCCCAAAGAGTTCAAAGAGTCCCTAGCTGGTCACAGAGCATTCTGGCTCCAATGAATCCAGCTTTATTCCCTCAGAGAAAAGTCTGCTGGGTGGCCAGTCCCCGACTCTATGCCCTGCCTCAGTTTACTTTGGATGTTGAAGCTGGTCTTTGATAGTAATTGATTAAATCTATGGATGGGAAAACCCACAGATACAAAAGGCAGATTGACTAGACTGTTTGCAGTGTTTTCCCAACACATAAGTAGGATATAAAAAGCTAATGACAAGAATACATAAAATTCAGGCCATTCTTGAAATCAAGGTACAAGTTCTTTCCAGACTCTGCTATAAGAACTATGAGCTCTTTGCAGAAAGCATCCCAACGAAAATTCCAGAGGCAGGCCTTTGACTCCTACTCTGGGACCTCATATTTAAAAAACAAATTTGGCCAGGCAGTCGTGATGCATGTCTTTACTCTCAGGGAGGTAGAAGTAGGCCAGTCTCTGAGTTTGAGGCTAGCCTGGTCTACAGAGAAAGTTCCAGGATAGCCAGGGCTACACAGAGAAACCCTGTCTGGCAAAACAAACAAAATGAATAAATAAAAAGCTGTATTTCTAGGAGTCAGTAGACAAGAAGAGATTTTTAAAAACATAGATTATTTGTATAAAATATTATGTTTACTTATATAAACAGCCTATACCTCCACACCATGTGTATAATAAAAGTTTTGCATACAATTACATCAGATTTATTTTGGTGAAAGTCTGATTTGATTACAAAACTAAATTGTGGATGTAGACTCCATCCTTATTATGTATTGCTCATATAACACTGTAGTTGTCTATTAAAAGAAAGTTCTTAAATGCTGTTTTTTTTTTTTTTAAGGTCTTGAAGGCTTGGGTTTTTGACTGGACTCGGAGTAGAAGCTAACTGGTCCTGCCCCTCGCCAAAGGCTGCACTCAGCTTTCGGCCGTGGCAGCCATCTTCCAGTTAACTCACCAAAATGACGAACACAAAGGGAAAGAGGAGAGGCACTCAGTATATGTTCTCTAGGCCTTTTAGGAAACATGGAGCTGTTCCTTTGGCCACATACATGCGAATCTATAAGAAGGGTAATATTGTAGACATCAAGGGAATGGGTACTGTTCAAAAAGGAATGCCCCATAAGTGTTACCACGGCAAAACAGGAAGAGTCTACAATGTCACCCAGCATGCTGTGGGCATCATTGTAAACAAGCAAGTTAAGGGCAAGATTCTGGCCACGAGAATCAATGTGCGGATTGAGCACATCAAGCACTCGAAGAGCAGAGACAGCTTCCTGAAGCGGGTGAAGGAGAACGATCAGAAGAAAAAGGAAGCCAAAGAGAAGGGCACCTGGGTTCAGCTGAAGCGCCAGCCTGCACCACCCAGAGAAGCACACTTTGTGAGGACTAACGGGAAAGAGCCCGAGCAACTGGAGCCCATTCCATACGAATTCATGGCCTAGTGTACAAAAGAGAAATAAAGGACCTGACTACAGAGTTTAAAAAAAAAAAAAAGGCCGCACTCAGGGGAGAGGGCCCTGCACCTCACCTGGACAGCACAGCAGAGCTGGCCCCGGTTATGGGGATACAAATGAGCTGACCCCATGCGTGTGAGTGGAGGAGAGCTGTCCCAGCCCATAGCCAGCTGCAGCACTTGGGCTGTGCCCGACTGGGCAACATAGTGGAGCTGGCTCTGGAAGCATGGTGGGGAGGTAAGCTGGCCCTGAGGGCAAGAGAGCAGGAGAGCTGACCCTGCATCCCCCCAATGCACTTCCTCTCTCCAGGTCTCCTTGGTCTGTAACAAGAATGTCCCTTACTCAACAGCAGGCGTACTCCGCCATGGGTCAAGACACCTCCTTTCATGGGAAAACCTCGTTTATCAGTTTCGTTACTGTTTTTGGACCCATGGCCCTTCCAGTCTTCACCCAGAGCATCAGCAGGTACTTCTGTGACCATGCCCCTGTCATTGTCCGTTCCAATGAGTTTCTCCCAGCCAGTGTCAGGGAAGGAGATACTCAGCCTCACCTTGACACAGTTAATGTCCTGGGAGGTTCCATGAAAAAAAAAAAACAGCTTAATTTTACTATTATTATTAGTGGTGGTGATGGTATGTGTGGGCACACATGCCACAAAGTGTGGAGGCCAGAGGTCAACTCTGTGAAGTAAGTTGTTTTGTTCCAAGGATCAAACTCAGGCCATCATGTTTAGTAACAAAGGCCTTCACCCACTGAGCCATTGCTACAGCTATTGATTGACTGGGTTTTTTGTTTGTTTGCTTGTTTTTCTTTTGTTTTGTTTAAAATGAGGTCTTAAACTTGAAATCCTTTTATTTATGTCTCCATTTATATCTCCAGTGCTGGCAATCTAAACATAAACCACCTCTCCTGGCTAGTCTCATCTTAAAAAAAAAAAAAATCAAAGTGACTTTCTTTTTAATCTTGGTTTCAGTCTATAGAAATCATCTCTGAATTGGAAATTGTATGTTCTTAAGGATGTGGGTGGAACACAGTAAGTCGGTGGAAGGTTTAAGGCCATCACAAAAGCCAGACCAAGTTGGAATCTGTTTTTACCGCTTCAACACTCATTAATAAGCCCCTTACTTAACTCCTGGCCCTTCATCCTTTAAATAGGAATAAAGTACCTCTTGGAGAGGTTTTTAGGAGGGTTACAGTCAATACAAACTATACGAGATCCTAAATAAGTAGGTGCTATTTGTGGCGAATTCTTGTGTACACAGTGAATAGCTAAAGTGCCCAGAACTTCTCTGCCCTATAATCAAATGGCTATGAAATTTCTCATCTAGGTAACAATTGCTTATTCAGTTGAATGAGTAGCAACTGTCAAGTACTGAATTGCCAATATTGATATTGCCAAACGGCTGGAATTAAATTTATACCATCTTTCCTTCGATGCTCCAGTGGACCATGACTTCTGAATGTCACTTTGGTGGTTTTTCAGAAGCTGGCTCAGAATCTTAACTGGCTAATAATCCAGAACCAACATGCCCCAGGGAAAACACCCTTCCTTACTGCTGGCTTCCTTGTTTTTACTTCTGGCTTCCTTGTTTTTTTTTTCTTTCTCTGACTGAGTGCATGCCAATAAAACTACTAATATACCTGCTCCACAGTTTTGGGTTTTGTTTTTTTCTTCGAAGAATGTTTTCTTAAGCATGTCCTTTCAATCATATCCACCAACTGTTTAGGCTTGAGTTTTCTTTCTTTAAAAATAATATTTTATGCATAATGGTGTTTTGGCTGAACTTATGTCTGTGCACCACATGTACTGTAAGGTGGTGAGGTGTCTGGCCCTCTGGAACTGAAGTTACAGACCGGTGTGAGAGGCCATTTGGGCTAGTTCTTCTGGAAGTTCAGTCACTAACCTCTTAACCACTTAGCCATTTTTCCACGCCCCCAGGCCAAAGTTTTCAAATGTTCAGTGGAAGGCAGTGTTTGGTCAGAAAGCAAGGACTCCTGTCACCTGGTTCTGGCCGCCATCACCATTTTTGCACCTAAATAAAATAGCTGATTTCCTCATTTGTGCAGTGAATCGACTCTCACCTTGGGTGTAGGTGAGCCTTATTCACACAGGACAAGCCAGGCTGCTGACCTCATGTGACAGCACCCTATCGTGCTGAGGGTCCCACTGCCAGACAAGGGAAAGGCTCCCGCAGGCATGGAGAGCTGCGTGCGCAGCGCCTCCCTTGTCAAAGAAGCCAGCGTCTCCGTTGCCAGGGGAACGGGGCACCGCGCTTTCCGGCACGGTCGCAGCGCGAAGCAGCTGTCATGGCGGAAGCGGTCTGGAGCACTGACACCGGCGAGGCCGTGTATCGCTCCCGGGACCCCGTGCGCAATCTGCGCCTCCGGTAGTCACTCCACCCCAGCTCCAGGGCCCCCTAACTTTATGCTCCGGAGCCCCCTAACTTTATTCCATCCTAAGCTTTTGGATGCTCAGAGGCCCCCACTTCCGCTTACAATCCCAACTACTTCCTCTGCCATCTCTGCGCGCGTCTCGTTATCAGGACCTTTTCCCACTGAAAGCTTCCAAGCACACCTTCCAGACTCACCCCTGCCCAAGTCCCTTCAAGTTCTCGCCACTTTCAAACCCCTCGGTCCCTTGTGTCCCGCCTCACTGACGTCTCCAGCAGACGCCCCTACCCACCTCTTCCTTGCAGCCGCCTTCGCATCTCTGCCTCTGTGATTTCTTTCCCCCATCCTTGCTGTGTATATCTCCTTGCCGTGTGTTTCTGACACGCGCATTTGGGGCTTCTCTTCTCTTGACAGAGTTCATCTGCAAAGAATCACATCAAGCAACTTCCTTCATTACCAGCCTGCTGCCCAGATGGGGAAGGACCTCATAGACTTGGCCACTTTTAGGCCTCCTCAAGCTGCTAGTGGGTGTTTGTGGTGATGATGCGTCCTTTTGAGAACTGAGGCAAGGGTGCGGGGCAGTAGAGGTACAGAAGAGGAATGGAAGGCTCAGAGAGGTTGAATTTGCTGCCCAGTGTCACATAGCTGGGGAATATGGAAGCATTTGAACCCAGGCAATCCGTTTTGTTAGTTTGTTTGTTTGTTTACATTGTAATTAACTTTTGTGTGTGCACACGCCCATACCACCATGCAAGAGTGAAGTTCAGGGATAACCTTTGCAAACCAATTCAGTTATCTCTCTTCACCCGATGAGTCCTGTGGCTTGAGTCATCCCGCTCACCCCAGTTGTGACTTTGACAGGGGTTGGGGGATAAGGGATGGAGGAAGGGCTTCTAAGAGAAATATGTTCCAAACTCCAAATGTATATGTAAGTACACTTAAAAACAATTTTAAAACAGGAGTTTGCATGAAAATGTGATTTTTCCCCCCTTGCCTAGAAAGCCAAAAGAAAGGACAGGATCCTTATGTTTGGCCAACAATTTTTCGTGTTTCTGTTATTACTCTTTCTACTAAGAAATATTCTTAGGCAAAAAGTGTGGCCTTGTGGATCACAAAGTATGCATCTTGTGTTTATGGATCATTCTGTTGGTGGCTTCAGAAAAACATCAGGGTCCTTCTCTAGCAGACTCAGCAAATGCAGGCAGGATTGAGGAAGGGCTGACCCTTTGGCCTCTAACTAAACTTCAGTTCCTTATACCAGACTAGATAATATTTCCTGGAAGGCAGAGCTGCCTTTTATTCAAACTAGAGTAATGATTAGGACACCTCAGGTCCTAATCTCGCTTCTAGAATTAACCAAACAGAAGAGCACCACCTGCATTGTGCCTAGAGTGAGCACTTAGTCACTGAATTCCAGCAGGGTTTGTGGTCTATGTGAGTAGGGGCTTTGAAGCCAGACCTGGTGGTGTACACTTGCAATGTCAGCGTTTTTCTGGGTGAGGCAGGAGGATTTGGAATTTGAGGTCAAACTAGGTTGCAGAATGAGACACTTCCAGACAACCATAACAAATTTTCAAAAGCCCAAATGAAACAAGACTAGGAATGCTGGTTATAACCAACCCCAGAGGAAGAAGTGTCGCTGGTCTGACTCATTCTGTTATGTTTGGAGGTGGACACCGCCCTGACGAAGAAGAGGAGGAAGAGGTTATAATTGGGTGGCAGGAAAAGCTCTTTAGCCAGGTGAGCCAGCTTTGCTTGTCCTCGGCCTACCTCCACCTACCTGACTCCCACCTGGCCGGTGACTCATACTGTCAGACTGGTTTCTAGAAAAGGCTGTGGTGCCTTATACTTTCTCCTGTTATGTTTGTGTGGCTACTGTAATATAACGGCTGCCAATGCCATTAGCATTCTGGGTGAAGCCTCTGGAGCATCTCTAGCCACAGGGTTGGAGTAGAACATCAGCTTGGATCCTTTTAACTCGAATATTCTTAGATTCCCCTGCCCTTCGTTATTTAAACAAAGTGACAGTTGGTTTTGAAAAACGCATCAGCTAGAAGTGATTTGGTTCAGTAGCTACAGGATCCAATGTTTGAGGTAGTCCCAGCTGATCTGTTTCTTTGTGGTGACCTCAGTTTGAAGTCGACCTGTACCAAAACGAATCCGCGTGCCAGAGCCCATTGGATCATCAGTACCGCCAGGAGATCCTGAAGCTGGAGAATTCCGGAGGCAGGAAAAACCGGCGAATCTTCACTTATACGGACTCAGATAGATACACCGACTTGGAAGAGGTATTGTTCCTTCTAGGGCCCCGTCGCTTTCTTCTTTTGTCTCCCCTGGTTTTCTAGCCTCTGTGTGGTAAGTGGGAAGCCCAGTAAAGGGAGACACACGAGCTTCTGGAAGCTTCTGTGAGCTGCTGGCAGCCAGGCTGCAGGGGGCAGATGCAGGTGGGGTGGCTGATGCTCTTCTGCCTGCCAGGGGGCCTGTGGGACCTGAGAGCAAAGGCACTGATTACATAGATGGGTGGGGTCTAGAACAATCCATTCAAAATTCAGTCAAAGTCAGGAGTTTATAGGTAAGGAGTGTCCTTCCCTGTCCCCCCCCTCAACCCCCATACCCCTGAACCCTTGTGGGCTTGTTTTACATTCTCTTCCATTATTATGTCTTCTCAGGAAGATTGTAAATTCCTTGAAGGCAGAACTGTATTTTCTGCCGGGAGCAGGTGTTAGTGGGTGTCTTTTGAGAGATTGGACTGCTTTCTTCAGGAGAGCTATGAGACAGCAGCATATAGATTTGAGACTGATTTGGAAAAGCATATAAAAATACAGTTAATGCTAGCTTACCCAAGTGAGAACTTTCTCAAAAAACCTGGTATTGTATTTAGCATTTTTGACCACCTAGTTAACATCAACATTTACCAGGCAAACTTACCCAACATTTTGTTGACACGAAAGCAGGCTGATGTTACTGTTAAACAACTTGTCTCTAGACTCCTAAGGAAACCCAAGACATGGTTCAGTCTTCCTTGGACTGTGTCTCCCCTCCCCTAGCACGGGTAACTGTGAGGTTCTACCTGTTGGGGTTTGTGCCCTGGAGGAGGGGTCAGAGGAAGGCTTCCCTCCAGGTGTTTCTTCCCACGTAGCTCTGACCACATGGTAGTCACAGCGCTGTCCTCTTTCCCCAGTACTGTCAGAAAATAACCACTTCAGCCAGTGAGGTGCCATCGTTTCTGGTTGAGCGGATGGCGAACGTCAGGCGGAGGCGCCAGGACAGGCGAGGGGTGTGAGTACAAGCAGGAGCATTCTGACACTCTCGTGCTGACGTTCCTGGAATTCCTATTAACACTTCCCAGCCACTGTGTGTGGGGTGGGGTGGGGATCCCTCATGATCTCTTACAGTGACTCTTTCCCGTGGTCCCTCCCAGGGAGGGCAGCAAACTCAAGTCTCGGATCATCACGTGGGAGCCCTCGGAAGACTTCGTCAGGAACAACCACGCTATTAACACTCCTCTTCAGACGATGTACATCATGGCGGACCTGGGACCCTATGGAAAGTGAGTGACCCTGCGTCCTGCTGGCTCTGGTCCCCCTCCTCCTCTCCTCCTGCATCTCACCACCACCTTCCTGTTACAGCCATATGGGATGGGGGGTCTCTTTCTCTTTTTTGCTTTACTCAAAAGAAAATCATCGCCAAGAAGGTTTTCACTGTGCCCCCTCTCCTGTCCCTGAAATGGTTGACTACCTCTCTCGTTCCCTGGTGACCCTGAACCTTGATGTTGGTGTCCTGCTTCCTAGGCTTGGCTATAAGATACACGAACATGTTCTCTGCATCTTGAAGGTGGACAGCAATGGAGTGATCACAGTGAAGCCGGACTTCACTGGCATCAAAGGACCCTACAGGTGGGACTGGGGATGAAGTATGGCAGAGACCTCTCTGCTTGCCCTTCTTGTCTCTAGTTGAGCAGATTCCCAGAAAGCCCTTAACCTGCTCCTAAACATCTAATTCCCAGGCACTCAGTCACACTCTGTTCTGGGCCATAAGCCTTTAGGGAATAGCCGGAAAATGTGCAACAAAAGGAACCCCACTAGCTGCGTGCTTGAATGAGGAGGATTCCAGCACTGCAGAGTATGGGGACTGGCTAGTGCAGGGGAAGTGGGCTGAGCCAGGCCAGGGCCAGGGCCAACCTCGCTCAGTTTTGTCTGAGAGGACAGCTCTGGGAGTTAGCAACCAAACACACCCAAGGTATCCATTTCTCAGGCAGGAAAACTGAGTGTTGTAGGGTTCCCATGTCTTCAGGGTAGAAATAGGTCCAGATCATCTGTATGAACGTCTCTTCTCCGTCATATACCTCTAGTGAGCTGTGTCACATGACCGTCTTCTCTGTCATATACCTCTAGTGAGCTGTGTCACATGACTGTCTTCTCTGTCATATACCTCTAGTGAGCTGTGTCACATGACCGTCTTCTCTGTCATATACCTCTAGTGAGCTGTGTCACATGACTGTCTTCTCTGTCATATACCTCTAGTGAGCTGTGTCACATGACCATCTTCTCCATCATATACCTCTAGTGAGCTGTGTCACATGACCGTCTTCTCTGTCATATACCTCTAGTGAGCTGTGTCACATGACCATCTTCTCTGTCATATACCTCTAGTGAGCTGTGTCACATGACCGTCTTCTCTGTCATATACCTCTAGTGAGCTGTGTCACATGACCATCTTCTCTGTCATATACCTCTAGTGAGCTGTGTCACCAGTGTAGCTGATTCCTAGGCCAGGTCTGGAAAGCCACACCTCTAACCAACAGAAACGATCCTTTTTGTGGTTTTGACCTCACAGAATCGAGACTGAGGGAGAGAAGCAGGAACATACTTCTGCTTGGAAATACACAATCGACAACGTGTCCTCCCTTGCACAGCCAGAGGAGGAAGAGCGGGAGCAGCGTGTGTTCAAGGACGTAAGCACCAATTTATTCCACAGCCTGGAGGAAGGAGCCCCTGTGCCGGGACCTGAAACTCTGTCTGGGTGGCTGCTCAGAGAGAGGGCAGCCCACTGCCATCCAGGAAATACAGCTGACATGACAGCTGAGTGTTGATTATGTTTGTGCCAGCCCTGTTACAGCATCTCACTTAGTTCTTACAATTCTGTGAGGGGAAGATTATTACCACTTTATAAACCAAGACCCTAAGTTAAGGACCCAAGTAATTGAGTTTGGTAACTCAAAAGCCAGGTTCGTTCCCCAGGCTGGCCAACTTCAGAGCCTCTGTGTATCACTTTAGTTCAGTTATCTTTTAGCAGGCATATGAGCTGAGGCTGCCTCACTCTATCTAGCTCAGACTAGCCAGGAACTCCCTATGTAGCTCCGGCTGGCCTTGATTTGACAGCAGCCCTCCTGTCTTAGCAATCAGTGTGGGTATTACAGTTCTGATCCCCAGCTGGTGGCACAGTCCATCGTCTCTTTAAAATGTCAGCATCTGGGGTGCTTGCCCTGGTCTGATTTTCTCCCATTCAGGACTAAACCCTGGTCTGGCTTGAGCTGCATTGTGAGAATTGGTTTGCTTTGTTTCCTCAGCTTTATGGCCGCCACAAGGAGTACCTCAGCAGCCTCGTGGGCTCAGACTTTGAGATGGTGGGTAGCTCAGCTTCCCGCGGTGCTGCGAGCTGTTAGGGAGAGTGTCTGACCGGAAGGGAGCTGTCTGCCGAACTCTGCAGGGCAGAAAGGAGGCCAAGGAAGCATTGTTTCATGACCCTGCATATTGATGTGGGTCCTCTCGTGCATAGAACGGGCACACGTGTGTCTGAAAGGGCACACATGCTGTGTTGGCCTCTCTCTTGAGACAGGCTGGGTGGGTGGTGGTCACTGGGTGTTGAGCAGTGAGAAGAATATACCAGGCATTTTGACTTCTTGTTCTCTAGGGTTTGGTGGTTTGGGAGTTCTATCAGTGGTAATGCATTCATGCATTAATTTACAATTTATTTAAAAAACAATATAAAGATCAAAAATGTCTTCCTCATCTTTTGCGTGGCTATTGTTCCAAAGCATCTTAGGCAAAGAACTGCCGTTTTCGCTGATCAAATGTTTTGGATCTTAGAAAGCGAAACCAAAACAGTTTAGGTCAGTCACTCTGGGGTCCTTCCTGTATTTTTCCCTCCACCAGGGATTCAGTTTCTAGACCTGCCAACAAGGATAGAACTACTCACTGCCCGCCTCTCTATCTCTAGAAAACCAACTTGTATTGTTTTATGTTATGTGAGCAACAAATTCTCATGTAAAAAGAAAAGTCCTGACAGATGACACAAATAATTAAAGAAGAAAACCTGGTTCTGGGAGTTGTATTGACCCCTCCCTGCCCTCTAAATACTGGGCTGGCTACTCTGCGGGTCTTAGAAATAGGACAGCGTCCCATAGAGAAGGGTCAGGGTGGAGAGAATGTGCAGCAGCGTGGCCAAGCTTGGATGTCCAGTGTAAGGTCTTCTGCAGATTTGGGGACAGGGCTTGGGGGGCAACCCTGATTCCCCCTAGACCTGATGCCTTCCATTTCTCTCTGCTGTAGATTGCCCCAGGTGCCCTCCGGCTCTTTGTGAATGGAGAGGTAGGTAAGTGTCTTGTCTTGGAGCCAGGCTAGAATCTGATGGAGCTGTGAGTAGCTACTCATCTCGGCTTAGTTTAGTCTGAACGTGGTCTTTGGGAAGCTAAGTGATGAGTCTTTTCTGAAAACGGAGGCACCTGGGTCCCGAGAAGGCTTCATCTGCAGAGCATTTGGGCCCTTCAAGACTAGACTGAGTGCCTGAGTGGTGGTGACACACTTTAGTCCCAGCACTTGGGAGGCAGAGGCAGGTGGATCTCTGTGAGTTCGAGGCCAGCCTGGTCTACAGAGTGAGTTCAAGGACTACGCAGAGAAAAACTGTCTTGAAAAACCCAATAAATAAATAAATACAGACTAGACTGAGTGGTAAGGGTAGTAAGAGAGCAAGCTAAACTCATATTCTGTTTTCTCTCTAAGTTTCAGCCCAAGGCTATGAGTATGACAACCTCTACGTCCACTTCTTTGTGGAGCTGCCAGCTACTAGTAGGTGCTTTTCTGACATTTCTATTCCGACGGTTCTAGGGGCATTCCATCCACTCCCACTGAAACCGTTCAAGGTCACAGGTCACCCCCACCTTTCAGTTCTAATGGTGCCTTCCGCTGAGTTGGCCTCTCTGAAGCACCTGACACAGCTCACTTTTCATTAAGCGTTTCTCTCTGCTTCTGGTGCCATAGTCCTGCCTTCTCACTGAGGGCTCTCCAGGCTTTTGGGTGAATTCTTCCTCATCTGCTGGTCCTAAACTGAGCACCTCTGAGGTTAAGCCTGACCTGTGTTACTTTCTACCTCTACGGTTCCTAGGCGATTGCTCCCATTCCATAGCTTAAATTGCATCTACGTCTCTTGCCCTGCCCATAGGCACAGTAGAATGTTAGCTCTAGGAGAGGCTATTTGGTTGCTATCATTCTCAAAACATATCAGCCTACAGCAGACTCAACAAATGATAAGTGACTGACACTGTGTGCCCCAGTGGGTGGGTGAATGAATATGTGAAAGAACCTTGCCAATGGCTTTGTTTTCTCACGTGACCTCCTGCCCTCTCTGGTGAGCTTACTGTGTCTGCTCTTTGACTTTCAGACTGGTCCAGCCCATCACTCCAGCAGCTCCCAGGAGTAACGCAGACCTGTGCCACCAAATCGCTGGGGATGGTACGGAGGGTGCCAGGGTGTCTGGAAGGGAATGGCAGCTCCGGGTGGCATTTGAAACTTCATCAGGCCAACCCCCTGTGTTCTCTGTGGAGGAGACATGGTTGGGTCTGCTTCAGTGTGGGCTCCACTGGGCTGCCTGGGCCAGAGTCGCTCTTCGATCTCTTAGAGAATGACAGCAGCTTACATTCAACTGCCCCTTTGCCTGCCTGCGGCTTCCTGCCAGTCGGGAGACCCATTCCGGCGAGGCTGTGCCCACTCTGTGACTGAGAGTTGAAAATGACACTCCGTTTTGTTTTTTTTGTTTTTAGGACAGGGTGGCCTATTTCTCCTTTCCATTCACATTCGAAGCCTTCTTTCTCCACGAGGATGAATCGAATGGTGAGTAGCTGTGGTCCTCGGCCTCACTAACCCACAGCCAGGGACCTCTCTTAACAAAGGTCCCTGTGCCATCTCATTTACATTCCAGAATCCCTCCCAGAGTGGCCCGTGCTCTACTGTAAGGTCCTCTCACTGGACTTCTGGCAGAGGTATCGTGTAGAAGGCTACGGGGCTGTGGTGCTGCCTGCCACCCCAGGTAAGCTCTTGTCCCTGCCCTTCCCGATGCCCTCCCGTGTCCTGTCCACAAGACCAGCACTTCCCAAAGACTCTGATGCTCCCGACAAGGAGAGATGATTAGGAACTGGAGGCTCTGACTGGAAAAATAACTTGTGGCTTTTCAGAATGTCTCTCCTCCCACGAGAGACACTGTGAGGCCAGACTGACCTAGTCCAGCAGCCTGACAGGCTATCACATGCCACAGTCCTCTGGTTAGACCTTGAGAGAGAAGCTGCACCAACCATAGGCTCTTGGCCTCTGGGGTATTGGATGAATTGGTGTTCCTTTTTAAGTGGAAGTATAGCCCTGTTGCTGTGTGCCAGGCACTGTAGTAAACCTCATCTATTTCTCTCAGCCCCCCTCCCCTGTGAGGTGTAGTGTCCTGATTGCTTCTACGTTTTACTAGGGTCAAAGGAGAAGCTGGCTCTCAGAGGTTGACAAGCTTGTATAGAGCACACAGTGATGCCTGGAATAGCTGAGATTAGAACTCCCATCTTACTGTCTTCCAGTGAGGCACTGTTACCCACCACGCTAACTTTTGCCAGGTCATTACTGGGAAGTCAGGGATGGAACCGGGCCCCTTCCCCCTCTTCCTTGCACAGGGTCACACACCTTGACTGTCTCCACGTGGAGGCCCATGGAGCTGGGTCTCGTGGCAGAGCTAAGGAGGTTCTTCATTGGCGGTTCTCTAGAGCTGGAGGACCCATCCTATGTGAGGATACCAGGAACCTTCAAGGTGACTCAGCTCTGGGGAGACTTCAGGCTGAGTGTTTATATTCCGATTCAAGGCCCCTTCCCTCATTGTTCATTGTACTCATGGTATATAGTCTCTTCCTTCCTATGGCTTATGCTGCCAGGCCTGCCCATATTTTAGAGGAACAAATATCTATATGAGGAGGTCCTTGAGGGAGGGGGTCGTGTAATTAGAGATTTCCTCTTCTCCTTTCCACCACTGAAGGCCTTGGTAATCGGATGCAGGGTGGACTTGCAAGATGCGTTCTTGCTTCTTGCTCATACTCAAATGAGGGTAGAGCCTGGTGTCCCCCGTGTGTTGCTGTCTGAATGACAGAGTGAAGTTCCTCAATGATGCTACACTACCTAAGAATAGGAATCCGGACGGCAGCCGTGCCCCGGTCTGGAGTCTGCACAAACCGAGTCTGTCTCCCCTGTCTGCCCAGGGGGAGCGCCTGAGCCGCTTTGGATTCCGCACTGAGACAACGGGTTCTGTCACCTTCCGATTGCACTGCCTGCAGCAGTCCCGGTGAGTGACACTGGGCCCCTCGGGAGCCTTGAGCCCCTTGTCACTGAGGGCTGGAGAGCAGCCTTGACTATCTTTGTTTTCGGCTTCCCTTCAGGGCTTTCATGGAATCGAACTCCCTCCGGAAACAGATGCGGAGTGTGCTGGACCGCCTGGAAGGGTTCAGCCAGCAGAGCTCCACGCACAACGTGCTTGGTAGGCCCCTCATTCCCTCACCCGACCTCCAGGGCCACTCTTCTCCACCCCATGGTAGCTGACTACATGGCAGTATTTCCCTCCTTTATAGAAGCGTTTCGTCGAGCCCGGCGCCGCATGCAGGAAGCCCGAGAGAGCCTCCCCCAGGACCTTGTGAGCCCCTCGGGAGCACTGGCCTAGCTCTCCGCAACCCTGGCCTGTGGAGCAAGGGAAAGATGTCTGCCTCCAGTGCTTTCACTTTGTCTTGCTTAGTGGAGACCACATTGGTATACCAAACTGGATGATCTAGAAACTTCCAGCTCGCTCCTCTGGGTAGCCATCAGCAGGACATTCTTTCTTCCATGCAGAAGTAAAGCCTGAGGCTCTGGGGCCCCACGTGACACACTGCTCATGTTTTGACTATCAAACATGGGCATCATACCAAGCCAGGCTATGTAGTCTGAAACTCGTTTGGGGTAAACCTGGCATTAGACTGTCCTCAATAGAGTGTCTTTTCTGACTTGTCACGGAGCCTCCATGGCAGAGGGCTCCAAAGTGGAGTTTGACAGCCAGGAGTAATGGTGCACACCTTTAATCCCAGCACTCAGGAGGCAGAGGCAGGAAGATATCTATGGATATGAGGTCAGCCTGGTCTATATATACAGTGAGTTCCAAGACAACTAGAACTACATAGTGAGACCCTATCTCAAAACAAAAAACAAAAGCAAAACAACAAAATGGAGTTTGGCATCTTCTAAGGAGGAAGATGTATTTGAGAGTTCAGTCTCTTGCTTCTTCCAAGAAAAGGTGAGAGTAAGAGGCCTCAACTTCCTGGCTAAGTCTCTGTCCCCTTACAGTTTAGGGCTGGCTGGCTTTAGGACATGGCCTGGGGTAGTTGTCAGTCCTTCCTGCCAGCTGGGTGGGGTCTTTTATTGTATTTGTTTGTTTGTTTTTCATATAAAAAGTATTTATATTGGCTAATCTTCTGTGGACTCTGATTGTTCCTACTCTAGAGGTCCGAACTCTGCTTTTCTCTCTTTCACAGTGTATCTTAATTAAAACTCCAGAAGAAACGGTGTAGCGAGGCCTAGGCTACATTTTAGCAGCCCTCATCCTTACTTTGTGGGAGGAAGCTTAGAGCCGAGGCTACCCTCTCCCAGCCCAACAGAGAGACAGCAGGCTCTTCCTTGCATTTTTTTATTGTTAGAAGTAGAGAGAGTACTGCTGTTCCTGCAGGCCCCGAGGACTATGCTGGGATGGCTAAGAGGCAGGACTGTGTGGTCTTCCAGTCATGCTGCGGGGGAGGGCCAAAAGAAAGTGCTGGAAGTTCTCCCACAGTGTCTCGATGGGACCTCAAAGCCTCATGGCTTAACTCATAGGTTCTTATACCCGGTGCTGATTTGTAGCCTGATATCTAAGAGGTTCCCAAGGTAAGTGGGTCTGTTGCCATAGCACCCTTGACATGCTCAACCAACAAAGCCATCTCTGAGTATAACCAGCAAAAGCTCCAGCAGGAAACGGTGGTTTGCAGGGCAGAGAGCAGCCTCATGATCTCCCAGTTACCCTCATCTCCAAGACTTGAGGTCTTGGCATAGAATCCTGTGGGAATAGCAGAAAGAAATGGATGAAGAATTTGTTGGCTATCCAAAGAGCTATTTTAGGACATCTGTGGCAAAACTGAGGTCAGTTAAATACTTCTGATTGTCCCTCTCCTCACCCCACCAAGTCCTAGACCCTAGAACTATCAGCCCAGAAGCTAGCATTCTTGGAAGCCACTATGGAAGAGTACCATGTTCCTAGCAACAAGCTACTTAGCGGATGAGATGTCTTACTCCAAGGAGAGATGCTAGGGCCTCACCCATTCCAGATCTCCCCTTACCCGCAGAAGCCTCATTTGCCTCGCCAGGCTGACAGGTTCAACTTGGGAATACGACTACAGCTCACAAAACCCTGTGGGTAGATGTTAGCCCTGAAGATGTCCCTTGAAACTGTGGTGATGCCAGTATTGTCGCATACAATCCGAGATAAAGAAATTCGCCTCAGGGCTTTGCGTTGTCTTTTGGTGAAAACTCCCCATTTCTGCCACCAGAACCTGTCGGTCAAAGAGAAGCATGAGAAGGTTAGAAAGCTACTGCTCAGTGAGCACCTCGCCTGTGCCCGACACTCACACACTCTCTTCTGTCCACTTTCCGTCATCCTAGTGCCCAGAAGTGAGTGTAACAACAATCTAAGTGCCAGGGATGGACCTGAACTCAAGCTATGCCACATCCAAATAAGGAGTCAGGTCTTAAGCCACAAGCTCACTAGAGGGAAATCAGATTTAGCTCTTTCTGGCCACATCTCCTGGGGTCCGCTAGCATAGAACAATAAGGTTGACTAGTTGCTGTTCTGACCTATGGAGACTCCAATCTTGCCTGGGGCAGCATTTCTTTCCTTCAGACCCACTTTGCACAGGGAAACCTCTTGGTCTCGGGTCACGTGACCTTGGGAGCCATGACGCTTTAAAAGGTGCTTTCTCCATTGTCCAGCCTTACAATGCTGTATCCTTCTGGTGCTGGGTTATTTTAGACTCAGGTCACTTACCTGTCTCCATCTCTGGCTCTTCTGAACTGGTTCTCAAAAAGACAAGCCAGAAGAGGCCCCACCCGGGCCCCCGGCAGAAGAGGCTCCGCAACGGCTCCGATCCAGATGTCAATGTTGTCGGGGGTCTTGTACAGGCTCAGAAACTTCCTTGCCAAATCCCGATTTTTTAGCACCCGACTAAGCTGGGCCAAGTTTCGGGGCTGGGAAAGCCCACAGAATCGTCTCCAGGCATTGTAACCTGCAGGGGAGCCCAGTCAGAGCAACGCTGTCAGTCTCTCACCAGCTTCTGCTACTCCTCACAGATCCTCCAGAGTATATTCTATGGTCAGTACTGGATGGAACCAGAAGATCCCCGAGGTCTAAACAATAGATCACTGCCCTCTCTAGACTGTAGGTGGACAATCTTGTTTTGTGTGTGTTGGGCTGAGGATTGTGTCCTGATGTACGAAGCCCACAGATGCAGATTTGATATGGTGTATGTGTTTACATATAGTGGAGGTGTGCATGCATATAGAAGTCAAAGGTCAACATTAGGCGTCATTTGTTAGACACTGTTTTTTTTTTTTTTTTTTTAAACTTGCCTAGAACTCATAAAGTAACCTAGGCTGGCCAGCCAGAACCCGTGCTTCTGCCTGTTTCTCCCTCCCAAGCACTGGGATTACAAAAATATGCTACCTAAGCCTGGCATTTTTTTTTTCTAAAAAGTCATTTATGGGGAATGAACTCACATCCTTATACTTGCAAGGCAAGCAAACCATTTACTAACTCTGAGCCCCACAGATTTGACATTTAATGTTATTATTAGGTTCATACACATTTTATTGGCACACTACTTGGAACCTTCTTTAAAATCAGGTTTGAAGGATACGTGAAGGAACGACTAAATGAGAAAACAACAATTTCAAACACTGTGTTGCAGGCAAGTAAGGGAAACAATACCATGTTTTCTCATCACTAAGTGTTAGGTATCTCTCAAGACGTCACAATACCTTTGTGAAGTACCCTGCAGTGTGTATACTTAAGTCTATCCAGTCTTCAGCTGTTCAAGGTCTACTAAGTGGAATCCAAAGCAGGCAGTACAATTCTAGATTTGCTGTTGGCTGGGGAAGGGGCTAGAGGAGACTGCAAAAGCCAGTTTCCGGATAGTATTTCTGAAATGGCCTGAGGGGAACAGCTTTTATGAGGAATAGAAAGTTACAGTGGCAATTTGAGTAGGTAGCAATGCCAGCCTTCCAGCAGGGGGCACCAACAGCTCCTTAGCTGTCAGCAGCATCAAGTTTAAGGCTGCCAGGGAAATGGCTCTGCTTGCCATACAAGCATGAGGACCTCCTGAATTGGATCTCCAGAACTCAGTTGGAAGGAAGAAAGGCCAACCAGGCCTGAAGCCTCTTTATGGTGGAGTCAAACAACAGGAAGAATGAAGACATTTTGAAGTCAGATTTTTACTTCATATTTTTGTGACTTTGAGTAGATCACTAGCCGTCTCTGACTTTCTGCCCATCTATACGGTGGCTGGAACCACTGCTGCTGAAGGTCGTTGGAACAAGAAAATGAAACAGGAGCGTCTGTTCTCTTCACACTGCGACAGTGTCCTCACCAAACAGTCCATGGGGCCTTAATCCTAATCTACTTGTTCTCTCTTGCTCCTTGCCTTCCACCCTCAGGTCAGAGGGCCCTGCAATCTCTTTGGTCCTAGAAACTTTGTAGCCTTCTCTGAAGTTGGCAGTGAGGTGGGGAACAGGACAGGTCATCCATGTCCATAAGTCTATTGCTTTTCTCTGCTTAGAAAGTTCTGACCTCTTCACCTCCTTGCCCCCTGACCTAGTCCTGGGGTGAACCTAAAGCTGGGGCCCCTGTAGCAGATAGAGATGACCTGAGGAGTCAGCAAGCAAGGAGTCGTGGGGTGGGGATGGGGGTGCTTTTCTGCGTCAACATGGGTCTTGCCTGCTCTACACTACTATCTTGTTTCTGTCAGAAGGGAGGGTCCAGGTCTGCTCTGAATCCCCCAAAACCGGCCCTGTGTGAGGTGCCCCATCACCTGGAAGCCCGTGGTCCCGGCTGCGCTGCATGTTCAGAGCTGCCAAATCCAGCCCAATCCTTCTCACTTGCTGAAACAGCTTGTCCCGGAGCTCATCCACCAGCATGGAGTCTTGCCGGTTCAGCTTAGCAGGGGTGGCCATGAGACCTCGGAGGATAGGGTCGATGCCACCTGGTTTCACAAAACCAAAGAGTTGGCCAGCCTCTTAGGAGCTCCTGAGGTCATCCCATGATCCCAGGCCAGCAAGTGGGACTCCTTGCAGGTCCATGATATACCGCTCTGACATCAGTCTGCCCTGCCCCTGCTTAGGAAACCTCCATTGTCAGGCCACGTGATTTAGATGATTACAGATAAGATAATCCTAGCTATTCAGAAGACTAAAGCAGGACAATCACAAGTTCAAGGCCAGCCTTGGGAATTTTTAGGAAAGCCCTTATATAAAATTTAAGAAGTAAAAGGGGACGGGAAATAGCTTAATGGTAAATCACTTGCCTAGCATGCACAAGGCCTGGGTTTAATTCCCAGTGTGTGAGACAGGAAAGAGGGGGACTCCTCCCTTAGAGCATGAGAGACTCACTGATGGCTGCCATCTTTCCACTATCCTGAGGAGGCATTAGCAGAGGCTGGACCAGCAGACAACAGCCCACCTGGGGAAAGGATGCTAGGACCTCCCCGCTTTGCCTTCGGGGAAACCCACTCACCTTCATGTACGATACGCCAGCTGGCAAAGAATGCAGAGCTGAGTGGAACGTGGGAGTTGGGCGCTGAGGCCCGATACTGGCTGTCCAAGCGGAACATGAAGGGCTGCAGCATGGTGTGGCCGAAGCGGAAGGCCAGGGTGAAAACATTGGCTACGCGGGGGTCCACGTTGGAGCAGTAACCTCTGTAGGGACCCAGGGTTCTTCTGATCCGGGCCTTGCCCAGAACCAGAGGCAGGAAGTCTCGGTAGGTGATGATCTGGAAGAGATGGAAAGGGAGGAGTGATGCCTGAGCGCCGGCAGCCTTCCCTTTCCTCTGCACAGATTTCTGCTGTTCAGAAGGCTTCTCAGCCACACTAGTGATTATTGTCATTGTGTCAAGTATGGCAGCATTAATCTCCCATTGGAGGATGAGATACTAGAATCCACAGAAATATCATGGATGGGGTCCCAGTCAATGCTGGAACCAGAGATAGAGATGCACCCCAAGCATCCAGACTTAGCAGCCTAGGGTACAGCCTCAAAGCCAAGTTCTCAAAGGTTGGAAGCCACTCCCTCAGATCCATGCTGGCCTCTGGGCCCCCTACCTGGACCATGGCGCCCACAATCTTCCGGGCTTCATTGTACAGCTTGTCTCCACTCCAGTGAGGATTCAGGCGCTTCAGCTCGGTGGCTAGGCGATTGTGTTCTCTCACAAACAGCGTGTGCAAGGCCGCCAGTTTGGGGGTTTCACTTGACCGGGTGTCACCTTGAAAACCCCCAAGTTCAAGATTAAAAGAGACTCTTTTGTTAAGGGAAGACTGAGGTCTGGGACTCAGAGACCAGGTGAGGCAAACTTCCTGAGCTATGCTTCCATCTTCGCTATCTCATGTGGCTCCTACCAACAGTCACCTCCCTCCCCAGGACAGAGCACAGTGGGCTCCTGGGTCCCTAAGTGGCTAGGCCAGGTTAGAACTAAGTGAGGCACACAGGCCAGATGCTGTTCCTTTTGCCTGGTGATTCTCTTCTACAAGAAGACCAGATCCGCAGCTTAGACCACACCCTGTGGGGAGACGACCCTAGGAGCCATGGCCTGGAGACTATATGCCCCTGTCTGCATCTGTCTCTCCACCAAGGGCTCTTCCAGTTCCCCGTATTTGAATTTGAGATCCCGCTGCTCTTCCCAGGAATCTAGAGGGGCAGGCACACTGGGCGGGGCACATTCTGTACCCAGACCTCCCTAAAAGGCAAGCAAGGACAGGAAGTTCACCCCCACAGTCTTGTTTAGACCAAGTTTCTGGAGACCTCTGGTGAAGGTACATGCTGCTCCCCCAGAATATATAGTTGTGCAATCCTTAGAGAGTGAGTTTTAGTTAAGCAGTGAGGCAGAATGGACGGAGCAGAGACCCAGGAGCTACGGTGACTTCGTCCCAGTATAGACTCTGCCCTCAGAGCGCTGCTCTCTTAAGCACATCCATCTTTCCTCAGCCTCAGCCTCACATCTGTAAATAGAGGATGACACTTCTCACCTTTCAGGGCTGCTGTGAGGTTCAGGGATGGCCCAGAAGTGATTACCCGTCATTATCATAACCACACAGGAAGGCTGGGGTAAGGACTATAAATAGCATACAAACTAAAGAGCGGGAGGGAGGGACCGCACAAATGCAGAACTATGTAGCAAGAAAGGAGGTACAAAACACATTCATGTGTGCATGCGCACACACACACACACACACACACACACACACACCAGCCTAAAGGGGGGAAAATGACATTCAGGTAACTGAAGAGCCGGTCCCTTTCTGCCTCAGAAGAGTCACCGTCTTCCCCTGGGTCCCAGGACCATGACTAGGAGCAATGGGCAGATACTGGGTGAACCTTAATGGGGACTCCTACAATTGGCTGGAGTGACAATCGGGTAATGAGAGCCTTGTCACTGAAGACAATGAAGCTGGAACACCTGGCCACAGCCAAGGGATAGGCATTTCCCATGTACTAAGTTTCCCAATGACTGCACAGATCTGTACCTAAGGTATGCCCCCATGCTGAGGGTCTCCATCCTGTGGGTCTCCTGAGGTCATCACTAATGTCTCCTCACCATACTCCACCATGCCCCCCCCCATCCCGGGAAGACTCCCCTGCAGACTGACCTGCCAGAAAGCAGGGGATGCGTGCAGAGCGGTTAGTCAGGAGACAGGGGTCTTCATGCAGGTTGTCAAACGGCAGTAGGACTCGGCCGTTGTCCTGGAAGTGCTGGTTAGTGGCCAGCAACCCCAGGTAGTTGGTCCGATTTCGGAGCCGCAGGGCAAGGGACACCTCGCTGCCGTACACCATGCTGGCGTCCACGAAGGATGTAAGCGCATTAATCTGGTTGCGGACTTTGTTCCAGTTTTGCGGGCACGCCGGGGCAGAGCGGAAGAAAGGGATGCAGTCTCTCTGGTTCTTGATGCGGGGGTCATTGGGTGGGATCTAGGGCAAAGAGCTCTCAGTGACTCTGGGGCCCTTCCATAGCAGGCTCACTATCACATTGCTCAAAACTTCCCTACTCCAGGAAGCCCTCCAAGACTCACCCAGACCTAAACCTGGGACTTTGTGCCTGCTAGGGAAGTGCTTTACCCCTGAGATGAACCCCCTACCCTCGATGAAGCTTTTAAAATAACGAAGAGCTTCACCTAACTGGAGAAGAGACTGAGCCTCTGAGAGACAAGTTGTTGCGCAAGCAGTTAAGCCATGGAGGCAGCATTTGCTTTGCCTGCTACACAATCCAGATGCTAACACCATGCTATGAAGACCTGGAAGGCTCCACAGAAGAGGCATCCCTGCACCAAGGTGGCAGGGAAGGTGATTGGTAATGTACAGTCCCTTCTAAGTGCCTCCCTTCCCTCTGCAAGTAAGCAAACCTGTAAGTGAATGTATGTTTGAGTGTGCGTGAATGTGTGTGTGAATATGTTTGCGTGTTTATGTGTGTGTGAATGTGTATATTTGAATCTGTGGATATACTTGTGCCCCTCCCTTCCCCAAAGCGAATCAACTTCCTGAATTCTGTATTTTCTCACCTAGTGCCCTACAGTAATACCCTTGCTTGGAGGAAAACCCTGCTAACAGCCCCAAACTGAGAGTTAGCAAGAATTGCAGGGTTCTTGGACTACCAACCCAGGAAGAGTTTCTAATAGTTTCTAAAAGTAGGGCCCAGAGGCCTACTCTGCTGGAGTCAGTTTGAGTCAAGGCCTGTCTCATATATCTCCTCCATGACTCCAATAGAGCCCGCCCATCCCCCACCCCTCCAACATGCACAGCTCAGGGCCTCTGTGGTCTCTGAATGGGGCTTATTTCTCCCAGACTCTCTGGCACCCCTCTTTCTGGGCTGGAAGCTACCCCTAGAAGATTGTCTGAGGGACCTTGATGGGGAAGCAGGGAGGCAGCTGGGCACAGGTCCTCTCACAGTCCACGCCCATGTTGAAGGCCACTCTGGCTGGGGACTCTGGGGAGAAGTCCAAGTCATGGTCGATAAACTGGCCCCACTGCATGAACATGAGGGCCCGGCCCTGGTCTGAGGTCAGCTTCTTCCGGGGGAAGCGCACAATCTGATTGGAGACATCCCGGACCTGGTGAGAAAGTACAGTAGGCATGGGTCTTGGCTCTCCGTCAGGGCCAAGTGCACTCAGGGAGTGCCAGTTCCTGCCAGAGCTGTCTGTCTCCCATCCACTCCCTCCTCCTGGCTCCTCTGTTCTTAGAGATGCAGCCCAGATGGTCTACCAGCTTGGCCTGAGGTTTCCGGTGGCATATGCCTATAATTCCAGGATTTGGGAGGTTGGGGCAGGAGGATTGTAAATTCAGTCTGTTAAATATTGAGTTATGTGCCAATCTGAACTACACAGAAAGATCATATGTCAACAAGTGTGAGGAGGCTGGTCCAGATCTGCAGACTCCCCCCACCAGCTGTTCCAGAAAGATAAACATATCAATATGTAGACAGATTGATTATAGAACTGGTCATCTTCAGAAACGGGACTGATTTCAAGGTGACAGGTAGAGATTTGGATAGACAGATGGAAGGGTCAGTAGGATAAAATTTAACATTGATATTAAGGCAGGTAGGGGAGTGTTCCATTAACATATCAAGAGTAAGTTGATAATTGTGAGATTACAAATCATGGATGCACAGGTACATGACTCTCCATATCTAGCAAGATACTTTGACCTGAACATGGAGTCTCACGTCTATAATCCCAGCCCTAGGAAACGGAGGCAGGAAGATTGCTGTGAGTTTGAGATCAGCCTGGGTGGCATCCTAAATTTGGACCAGTCTAAACTATAGACTCAAAATATAAAACAGAGGATAACTTAGTGGGTAAGAATACTTGCTACAGAAGCCAAGAATTGCTACATGTGCCTGAAGCCCATGCATTGAGGGCCAAGGCAGGCCAGTCAGTCCCAGGAGCTCGCTGGCCAGGTAGCTTCCATGAAACAGTAAACTTCGGGATGGGTGAGAGATCTTGTCTCAAAAAATATGATGGTGGCAATTAGCAAAGGAAGATACCCAGCATCTTCCTCTGGCCTCCACATGCCTGTGTATACCTGTACACACATATGACACACACGCACACAGGCACATACACACATACATGAGGTGAAGGGAGAGGAAGGAGGAAAATAGAGAGGGGGGAGAGATGCTTTGACACCTGTCCTCTCACGAGAACAAGAAAGCAACTCTATTCCACAGTGGGTAGCTTTAAGGGATCATGGTCTATATAGCTGTTTATGCCAAGGGCTTCACTTTCATTCACACAAGCTCTAGATTTTTCTATTCACGGGTGAAGAAACTGGGCTCAGAAGGCAAGCATATTCTTTACCCATAGTCGCTTAGCCGATCAGCGATCGGAGAGCCCGGACCTGAGCCTTGCCTGTAACAACTCAGGGCTGTTTTACCTTCCATATTTAAAAGAGAGCAAGCATTTTCCAGACCCTTCACTCCGACTCACGAGAGGAAGGAGGAAGCCATTACGCCTCTTGCCAGAGGTCCAGCCAAAGGGGAGAGACCTGTGGTCTTCATACTCAGCTGGCAGCCAGCGGGCCAGGGCCCGGTTGGAGGCTCCCAGCCAGGGATTCTTCCTGGGGTAATGAATAGGTGGGTGTTAGTGGGGTGAAGGGCTTGAGAGAGGGGGTGGAGGGCAGAGGCAGGGCCCCTGACACTCACTTGTTGTTGCATCTCCCTGTTATAGTTCGGTACTTGTTGCTGCACCTCTCAACCTGGTCTTGGAGAGCACAGCCACTGGCCTGGGACAGCAGGTGCAGCTGAGGTTCTGTGAGCACATCTGGGGAGGAGGGAGGCAGTGTTCTGAGTCCAGAGTCCTATCTCTTACCTGGGTTGTTCAATTCTACCCTATTATCATCTCTAACATCCCCTAGGTTTCTCACCCCACCTCCCACATCTGACTTTCCTCCAATCCCAGGCTAGGGCAGGCCTTAGGGGCTCAGCGGGGAACAGAGTACCGGTGACATTGAAGGGTCTGGATCCCTGTGGCTGAAGCTTCTCTTCTAGCAGCCCTAAGGCCACATGCATATAATCAGCAGCCTGAACAACTCTTCTAGTGGCTGCTACTGGCTGTTTGAAGTAGGCCAGGAGGTCCATGGGACTAGCCGAGCCACTGCGAAGGCGCTGCGTGATGCTGTCCCAATGAGAAGAAAGAAGTTGGAGGAGGGTGCAGGCTACCGTAGATCCTCAGCCCAGCAGGGAGACCCATAGTGCTCGGGGTTCAGGTTGGGTAAGATGATTTTGCCAAGAGCCCGTCCTCCCTCGCTGACCTTCCCAGTCCCAGGCCCACCTCTCCTGTGTCCGATTGTAGGCTGTGTCCACCAGCAGCTTCGCCTCCGCTACGCAGTCTCGAAGGACTGAATTTTCCACTGGACTGGGGGAAGCTGTTCCAAAGGATGGAGACTCAGTATTCAAGAGAGCCACAGACTCCCTACATCCAAGTGTTTTCCCTCCACATCCTTGCTTTAGACCAATCTTCCGCCTTGGTACCTACGAGTCTCCTACCTGGGGCGGTGCCCTCAGCGTGTGGGGTGAGGATGAATGTGGCTAAGGCCCCTACCAGGGCCAGCAGCTGCTGCATCATGCAAGCAGAATCCCCGCTACAGCTGAGCAGGCAAGCAATACCCACAGACACCACGGAGGTGAGTGTCCAGTTCCTCTCTCTCCTAGAGGCCCTGAGACAGTTTCTTTCTGCTTACTCTTCAATGGACCGGGCTAAGAGACTTTATATCCCATCCTAGGGTAGAGGAGGCGGGACTTTGCCGCCAGAAGCTCAGCCCCTGAGGCGGAGCTCTGGAACCTCGGTCTGGTTTTCAGGGGGAACCATGAGATTGAAACACCCCCATCCTACATTACCAACTCACTAGAATGGGGGCTTCCCTCACCACCATTGCCTTGTTACCATACCCACCTCCAGTCTTGCCTCCATGGGTGCATTTTCCCCCACAATCTGAAACAGTGTTGAGGATGTAGGCGTCACCCAATGAGTGATGAATGACCTCAGTATTGACAAGAAGAGAGAGCTTGGGCCCATCACTAATTGTCACTCATCATTTCCAGACCTCATTTTCACATCCCTAAAACAGAAGTTTGTGTAGATGTTTGGAAAGGCTCCCCTCCTCCCATCAGGGCAGAAATGGGGTCTGAACTCACTATCATATCTGTAATACTCAGCACAAGGCTCCATTCAGTAGGCATTCATTAAATGTTTGTAGAGGAGTGAATCGTCAATAATTCCGTTCTCGCCGGGCCCTGGTGGCGCATGCCTTTAATCCCAGCACTTGGGAGGCAGAGGCAAGTTGGAGGCCAACCTGGTCTACAGAGTGAGTTCCAGGACAGCCAGGGTTATACAGAGAAACCCCTCCAAATAATAATAACAATTATTATTATTCAGTTCTCTTCTTATCTCCCTAGGGTTATCAGCTCCCTCCGAGATGCCAGAGAAATACCTCAGGGGACACCTGAGGTCATAGTGAGGTGTCACAGGTAGAACTTACAGTGAGGGAACCGCTGGAAGCATCCTGCCTGGAGCTAAAGGCCCACTGTGGCTCTGGGCATGCCCTGAACTCTTCTCAAAGCACAGCTGGGGTTGGGTTTTCTGTGTGCTCTCATGCGCTTGACTAAAAGAGCTTGCTGCACTAGGCCAGACTGACCTGAGTCTCAATCTGACTCTTTCACAGGCAGTGAGATCTTGGGCAGAACTCAACTCAGTCGGCTCCAGCCCCTTCACACGTCCAAGCCTTTCCTCCTGACAGGCCCTTCTCTGGAGGAGCCTGAGGACTCCATCCTCACCTGCCTGGATGGCTAGTGTTCGTCTCTGGACTAGACTCCAAAGCCACTGCCACTGTGCCCATAACCAACCTATCCTGGTCCCTTCAGCACGTCCATTCTTTCCTTGGTGCAGACCCTGCTCCTTCTAGACCTCAGGAGACTCTTCCCGGGCTCTTCAACCCTTCCCCCACTTCAACCTTCACAATGTCTTCCCCTGCCCCTCCTCCCACACCAGTGCTCCTTCCTCTGCCACCAGCCTCGACAGTTGCTGCTGAAACAGCCACTTTGCTTCAGCAAGCTCCCTTTCACAAGCTCCCGTTGACAGGGCCTCCCCTATCTTATCTCCCATCTTCAACAGAGATCCAAACCTGTGTGCCAAGGGATACAAAGTTATAAGGAAGGATGAGAGTCTACTAGATCTCCGGACGACACCCTCCTAGACTTCAGTTTCCAAACTTATGAGCCAGAGCAGTGATCCCGAAAGACTTTAAACAGTACCATGCACAGCTGAGCTTACCCTCCCCCCCAGATGCTCCCGGCTAGAGCTGGGATGCCCTCCTTCCAGGGACCCCATACCCCCCAGGGTCTGCGCTCCCCTACTGGGGTCATGGTCATTAGTTCTTTAGCAGCAGGCAGGTAGTCCAGAGTGGTCATGGGTTGTAGCAATGGGTTGCAGTGGGTTGGGGATGAGCTAGGAACAGAGTCTTGGGCTCTGCATCCATTCCTACCTGCTACATTGCTTGTCTTTGGATATCTTAACAAGTTAGGCTTATTGACTGCTCAGTATAATGATTCGATGAGACCCTGAGGGACCCTACATAGCCTTACTATGGAAAGCAAGTTCTGGGGATGTTGCTAAAGCTCGCCCTAGGGTCTGGACTAGCAGGTGAAGCTCATGCAGGAGACTGAAGAAGTATGGCCTGTCACATGGCTCTCCTAACCCCTGGGGCTACGTGCTCCCTTCATCTTACACTCAGCTGCCCTCCTATGGGATCCTGTCCATAGATAGCTCCAACCATGCTAATCTTCTGTTTATAATCCCACCCTTTGATGAATGTCCCCCTTTTTTACCTAGCTCCCTCTAGAATGCCACATTTGACCTCCCCCCCAAGTCAAGCTGGGACCTAAATCCTGTACTCAGCACCAAGAACCCTCTGAAAGCAGCTCAAAGAAGTGCTCAAGAACTCCTGATATAATCCCATCATCCTGTGAGGCAAGCTGCTGGACCCAAAGGCCTTCTCCAGCACAGTGGAGGTTTCGTGAGCTGCCTGGCACAGCACGTGACATGCTACCACAGTGCCTAGCACAGCAGTGCACTGGAGAAGCCTCATCATTCTGCTATTGTTGCCTCTTCATCACCTTTACACCAGGCTGCCCCTCAGGGAGACATTGGCTTCAGCTTGGAGGCAGGAAGGAAGAATGCAAAGGCTTCTTTGCTTTCTTCAGGGCTAGATCTCTAAGACAGAGGCCTCCAAACTGAAGGGGCTGGCTCCTAGTTCTGGGGCTGGGGCACTGGGACCTGATGAAGCAACAGAGCCCTGGACAAGGTGAAGTGCCCTCCAACCTAGGCACTCACTGTGGCCTTCACTAAGGGACAGGTCTGACAGGGTCCTCACATGCTCATTAATGGTGGTCAGTTCTGACACTGATTTTCTTCTGTAGTCAAAGTGATCAGAAGGGACCAGAGGAGGAGTGTAGGCAAAGGCTATGGGTCCTCATGCCTTCCCCCAGGGGCCTTTTCTCACAGCATCTCATAGGGGAGATTTTCCTTGTAGCTATGTTTTGTCCAGTAGCAACTAAGTGTGTCAGACACTAGGGCCTCCTTCAATATCGTCCTCTTCCCATTAAAATAATTTTGAATGATACTTGTTAAATGAAACAAATAATAATGGCCAAAAATGTGTGGAGGTATATATATATGTGTGTGTGTGTGTGTGTGTGTGTGTGTGTGTGTGTGTGTGTGTAATATATAATGTATATGTATAATATATTATATATTATTATTATATAATATATATATATTAGCTGAAAGGTTGGAATTCAAGGTCTGCCTCAACTGCACAGGTTTGAGGTCAACCTGAAATCCATGGGACTCTGGAAATAAATACATGCATGCATGCAGACATACTAACTATATAAAAGGAAAAGCATAATGGATTAATGTTTTTAACTTAAGGGGGAATATCTACATATTGTTAGTTTTTTTGGTGATTGGAACAGAACCTTATGAAGCCCAGGCTGACTTGAAACTCTTCCTCCTCCCTCCACCTCCCCAGGGCTGAAATTACAGACTTGTGCTACCATACATGCCTGGCTTATATTAGCAGTTGAGTACTACATTTTCTTCTTTAGTTTGAAAGTCAGCAGTTCCACCAGGTGTGGCGACACACCACTGCCATCCCAGCACATGGGAGGCAGATGCAGTCAGAGGTCAGCCTCAGCTACGTGGCAGGGGCATCCCCAAAACAGACAAACAGGCATTTAAAGAGAAGAGGCAGCTCAAACTTGGAGGCATAGATAAGCCAGTACAATATTTTCTGTGTGAAGTAAACTGTACGTGAAGATACTGTTTACAAGGCTGGGGAGATGGCTCAGTGGTTTAAAGTATGACTGCTCTTCCAGAGGACCCGGGTTCTGTTTCCAGCACCTCCATTCAACAGCTCACAGGCCTGTAATGCCAACTTTAGGGGATCCAATGCCCTTCTCTGGATTCCCAGGGCGCCTACACTAGTATGCACATACCTACACATGGATGTGTGTATATATACGAGAAATTAAAAATTAATAAAAATTAATCTTTTTAAAAGATACACTTTTCACGCACCATCTTAAACTCGAATATTAAAATGCCAGTCTTCTCATAGAACAACAGAACCAAAAGGAAATCAAATTCCATTTAAGTAATCATTCATATCAACTATTTTTTTGTTTTGTTTGAGACAGGTTTTCATGTAGCCCAGGCTACCTTCAAACTTGCTATGTAGCCGAGGATGACCTTGAGGTTTGGCTTCTCCTAACCATTCCTACCCAGTGCTGGGGTTACAGGCATATACCACCCCCACCCCCACCCCAGTTCATGTGGTGCCGGATTGGCAGGACCTTGTGTGTGTTAAGCAAGCACTCTTTCAGCTGAGCTACATCCCCAGCTGAATGAAACGTGTAGATGCAAAAGCGCACAGCTCAGTCCTTACTCTTGAAGTAAACGCACAGAGCAGAGGCAGCCATTGTAGAACTGGGAGTTTCCTAAATTAACCACAGCTCTTATGTGCAATAAAAAAAAAAAACAAAAAAAAAAACACTAACTTGAACTCACGGGGTTTATTAAAGTTAAACAGTATTTGCAGCAATTACTTAGCATGCAGAGCGGCACAAACCGTACTTGGGGAGGAGAATTTTATTGCTGAGGTTGTTTAGAGTAACAACAGCAGAATGGTCTTCAAGAGCCATCTGAGCCTGTGTGATGACTCCCTGGAGGTTCTCGGAAGCCCTTAGCTTCTGTGCAAGGGTCAACAGCTCTCTCTGCTCCATCTAGGGGCTGTTTACAGGTTGTCCTAGGGGTGCACAGTGACCTGCTCACACGTCTATTGAGCAGCAGGAGCCCTGATGCTTCCACACCTCCTCAGGCTTCTCTCTAGCCTCCACTACCATTCCTCCCCACCACCCACCACTCCCCAGCCTTAATGGACGTGCCCTTCCTCCCACTTCTAGGCCCGTCTGCACACCCCGTTGCCAGAATAACTCCACTCATTTTACCCCAACAGTGGCCAGGAGGCCTTCCATTGGCCACTTCCTGCTCACCCCCAAACACATCTCAGACACCCCTCTTGGAACTACACCTCACAACGATGTTTCTCAGCATATATTGAACTTTACCGAAAGCATGTCATCACCATGTCCATCGGGGCCCATCTTCTGGATGGGTGGGAGAAGAGACTCCCACCACTTGATCTCTATGGTGTATATTCAGACCCAGCAGAGGCCTGGGCCAGGTCCCAAATGAGCAGCTTTCTTGCTTAATCCCCTAAGTCCATTTTAGCAAGGAAAATATAGCCCTTCCCTGATCTAGTTGGGATTTTTCCAATCCTCTTCCTTCTCCAGGGCCCAGTTAGGCCACAGAGCCTGAGATGGCAGAGAAAAGAGAAGGTGCAGACTCAGATCGCTAAGTAGGAGGCTACACGCTGAAGGCAGCTATAGGGATACCCCACAGGGCTGGGTGTTTAGGGAGCTTGGTTGTCTATGAGGCTGGTCTGAGCTCTTTTCCCAGCAAGGGGAGCCCAGAAGCTGCTTCTGGGATAGATAAGTTTCCTTCCAGGCATGACTGAGCCACAGGCTTGGGAATCTTACAGGCAAGCACTTCCTCTGAAAGGAAAATGGCCGAAATAAAACCACTGAGGCTGAGTCCCTCAGGACCTATCAGGAGGACCTTACTCAGGGCAGGGATGACACACAAGACTGTGTTCCATGCCCAGCACTGAGGGGAAAGAGGAGGAAGAGAAGGAAGAGATTATTATTCTTGGATGACAAGGCTTCTAGGAGTGCTCAGGATGTGGAGCCCTGACCATTCAGCCCCTCGATTGCTTGCTTGGGCTGCCTGCTTCCCTCCCTCCATCTTAGGCAATGAGACTGTGGGACCATGGAGGAGTTGGTCCCCTGAGTCAAAATCAGCATCTCCTGTTGTCTCATTCTGACCCTCAGCAGCTCCTCCTAAAGAAAGAGACACACGGGGGAGGAGGGTCACTCTGACTCCTGCCTCACCTGCAGCGTAAACCTCCTATTCCTCTGCTTTCTAAACATACTGGCTTTCAGCTTCATAGCAAAGTCTACCTTCTTCCAGACACAAATCGCAAACCCTGAAGGCTTTCTCTCAGCCTGGCTGACTCCCACTGAGTGCTCAGGTCCCACTCCTCCACAGGCAATCCTCGTCCTCCCACGACTCAGCAGGCTTAGGCCCTCTGGTTCTTAGTCTCGCGGCTTCTTTCCAAACTTCATTATGTGCTAATGATTAAATACACTCCTCACGTTCCACACAGAACAGGCCCTTGCTCACAGTAGCCTCATACCTAAGTGTGCCTGGCAGGCCTGAATAGGATTTATGGACCAGATGTGTTTGCTGTGACCTTGCCTGCCATGGCTGTTGGGTCAGGAGATGGATTTGTGTCTGTACATGTCAGGACCCAGTACCTATGGTAAGGGTCATTATTCTCCCTGGACCAGACTAGCTGTGGGTCACTGGATGCTGTGGCAGACCAGGCCCTGGACCATGAAGATAGTCTCCTTCTCAGGAATCTTAAGTGACAGCACTGGAGAACCTTCCTTCCCATCCTCCCTGGGCAAGCTGAAACCTCAAACTTCTGAAATCACTTTCACAAGAACTGTCTACTGGCCGTGGTGGAACTGCTGGCCACAGGCCTGATAGGATCTCTTTATCTGCTCTGCTCCAACTGCCCCATTAAGACAGGGGACACAGCATGGCTCAGGCTTGGCAGACCCATCCTTGCCCCCAGGGGTCCTTTGGAAAGGGGATTATTTGTCCTAGTGTCACTTTGAGAACACTGTGATGTGCATGGGAAAGGAGCTTGCCTAAACCTTAGTGACAGTCCACTGTGCCAGAGACCAATGTGTGTGTGTGTGTGTGACTGTGTGTGTTTCTGTGTGTGTCTCTGTGTGTGCCTATATGTCTGTGACTGTGTGTATGTCTGTATGTCTGTGACTGTATGTGTTTCTGTGTATGTGTCTGTGTGTGTCTGTGTGTGTGTGTTTTTATGTGTCTCTTTGTGTCTATATGTCTGTGTGTGTGTGTGTCTGTATGTCTGTATATATGTATTTGTGTGTGTCTGCATCTGTGTGTGTCTGTGTGTCTGTGTCTATGTATGTGTCTGTGTGTGTGTGTATATGTGTGTCTGTATATGTGTGTTTGTATGTATGTCTCTCTCTCACTCGTGTGTGTGTGTGTGTGTGTGTGTTGTTTCTGAAAAAGACAGCTCTGAGTTCTCTACCTTTACTTATCAAGTCTGAAAATGAAGCTTGGGGCTTTGGAGAGCTGGCTTGGAAGTCCAGCACTACTCCCACTTCCATCGTGGCCTGATCCACCTGTGTGGCTTTGAGCAAGAAACTGACCTCTCTGAACTGCTAATCAAGTCCGCAGAAAGCAGGAAGGTTCAGTACTAATTCTGCAGCTGGTCTGGAGAGACGTTCCCTTCCTGGCATGGGACGTCTCCTGGATGAGGATTGTGTAGACTGGCTGTTCAGCTTGTGGAGAAAGAAGGTCCCCAGAAGAAGAGTTGGTGGGAACCCTCAGCTCCCCTGGGCTCACATGTGTTTAATAAAGGACCAGCATAGGGTAAGGGAGAGCTTGCTGTTTGAGCGGGAGGCCTCAAGTTCGACCCCTAGAAACCACCTGAGAAGCCAGGCACTGAGGGCTGGACAGAGGGCTCCTCAAGCTAAGAACACGTGCTGCTCTCACAGAGGGCCCAAGTCAGTGTCCTAGTGCACACATTAGGAAGCTCACAACCACTTGTACTTCTAATTCCAGGGACTCTGGTGCCCTCTGTGGGTACCAGGCACACCCTGATGCACATATAGATGTGCAGACACTTTTTTTTTTTTTTTTTTTTTTAAGGATCCCTCTGCATAGCCCTGGCTGTCCCAGAACTTACTACATAGAACTTACAGAGATCTATCTACCTCTGCCTCACCAGTGCTGGCATTAAAATGTGCCCCACCATGCCCAGCTACACACACGTTTTTAAAATTTTTATTTGTCTGATTGTTTACTTGGGTGTATTTGAGACAGGGTTTCTCTGTGTAGCCTGGGCTGTCCTGAAACTCTCTGTAGACCAGGCTGTGATGGTCTGGAACTTGGAGATTCACCTGCCTCTGTCTCCCCAGTGATGAGATTAAAAGCGTGTGCCACTATCCCACAGCCCACGTGTTATTTTTTTAAGCCAGGAGAGGCAGCACCCCTGTGTTGGAGAGGCAGAGGCTAGAGTAACCCTGAGGTATGATGGCCACTGAACCCAATCAGCAAGTCCCAAATCCTAATGAAAGCGCTTGGCTTGTCTCAAAAAGAAGTGAGGAAGCCCCTAGCCCCCACACCAGCCAGTTTACAGCCGCCAGTAACTCCAACTCCAGGGGCTCTTGTGCACCCTCTACAGGCCTTAATAGGTACTGCACTTGCATGCACAAACAGATTCCCAATTTAAAAATTTAAAAAAAATAATAAATAAATTTCTTTTTTTGAAGATTTAAAGCAAGATTGACAGTGTCTGAGGAAAAATGCTCAGGGTTGACATCTGACCTCCACACACATGCACCCTCACACACACATGCACCCCACACACACACATGCACCCCACACACACATGCACACGCATACATGTCAGTGTACACATACAACCAACACAGTTCCTCTATAAGAAAAGGCCCACGGTGGTACATCTTTGCATGCTAGTAATTCAAAACACATAAAATCATGAGTGTCAGGGCCAGAGTGTAAAGTGACAGTTTAATCAGGAGAGGATGTGGGGATTGCAAACCAGCCTGCGTTTTGCTCTCCAAGTGGCACACTCTGGTTTCTCGAAGTCCCATAAAAGGGAACCTTTGTCGAATTTCCATGAAGCCTTCAAACATGTCCCACCACCACACTGAGTGGCAAAATCAAATTTTAACGTGTTTAACTTCTGCTGAGAGGCATGGAATGATGTCTAACCATAAAGTCACCCCACAACCTTTCAGAGATAAACTGTAGGTTGAGCGTCCCAGCTCCATGTAAAATCGTATCATCTTAAGAATCTAGAGAAGAGGCGGGATCCAGAGAAGAGTCATGTTGCAGCCACCTCCTGGTCTTCAGAGCTTCTTTGTCAGACAGACAGAGGAATTTTCCTTTTTCCATCTTCCGATACCAACACAGGCAGAGGATACGGCAAAGACAGAGGAAGCCAAGTGAGAGCAGACCCCTCCCCACACTCACCCTGAGACACCTAGACCACCCAATTCTGATTTCTCTTCTGACTTTCTCAGTTCTCTTAGTATCATGCATTACACATAGTATGTAGTAGACCACCCTGATACATACACACATGCATGAACACACATGCATGCACACACATACAAACATACCACACACATATACAGACACACACACACATGCATTCACACACATAAACATATGCATACACATATATACACACATGTACATGCATACACATATATACAGACACACGTGTATGTAGGCGGCCAAAGAGACGGCGCCGGTTTCCAACATGGCTGGCACAGCGTCCTGTATAAGCCTACTGCACATGCGTAAGCCTCAAGCCCCTCCCGAGAGGGCTTATGCAAATGAGGCATGAGCCCTAACCAATCATGGGGCTTATGCTAATGAGACATGAGCTCACAGGGCTTATGCTAATGAGGCACGAGCCTTAACCAATCACAGGGCTTATGCTAATGAGGTATTGGCCCTAACCAATCCTGAGAGAACAGGCCGCCTGGCCCGCCCCCTTGGAAGGGTATATAAGCAGTGCATTTCAGCTGCTTGGGAGTGGAGGCCCCTTCGATGGATGAAGACTGTGCCTGGAATAAAAGAGCTGTCAAAGAAGAATCCAGGCGTGTCGTGTCTTACTTGCCGGCTGAGGAGAAGACGCGACAACTGGTGGCCCGTACGGGGAAGAGAGACCCGGCAGAGAGACCGGGCGCCAGCGGAGAAGAGACACGGCCGGTGGCGGTGAGAGACGCGGCGGTGAGAGACACGAGAGACGCGGCGGCGGCGGAGAGACGCGAGAGACGCGAGAGACGCGGCGGCGGAGAGACGCGGCGAGAGACGAGAGAGACACGGCGGCCAAAGAAGACTAACGACAACGAGCCGACGACAACAACCTCGTGGATTCAGAAACTGAGGTAAAAAGGTGTAGTTTTTAGTCGAAGATCCCTGGGTTGGGACGAGTTAAGGATCCCTGCTTTGAGACGAGTCAGGGACGAGTGGAGGATCCCTGGTTTGGGACGAGTCAGGGACGAGTGGAGGATCCCTGCTTTGGGACGAGTAAGGGACGAGTTAAGGATCCCTGGTCTGGGAAGAGTCAGGGACGAGTTAAGGATCCCTGGTCTGGGACGAGTCAGGGACGAATTAAGGATCCCTGCTTTGGGACAAGTCAGGAACGAGTGAAAGATCCCTGGGTTGGGACGAATTAAGGATCCCTGCTTTGGGACAAGTCAGGAACGAGTGAAAGATCCCTGGGTTGGGACGAATTAAGGATCCCTGCTTTGGGACAAGTCAGGAACGAGTGAAAGATCCCTGGGTTGGGACGAATTAAGGATCCCTGCTTTGGGACAAGTCAGGAACGAGTGAAAGATCCCTGGGTTGGGACGAATTAAGGATCCCTGCTTTGGGACAAGTCAGGAACGAGTGAAAGATCCCTGGGTTGGGACGAATTAAGGATCCCTGCTTTGGGACAAGTCAGGAACGAGTGGAAGATCCCTGGGTTGGGACGAGTTAAGGATCCCTGCTTTGGGACAAGTCAGGGACGAGTGGAGGATCCCTGGGTTGGGACGAATTAAGGATCCCTGGTTTGAAGTTCCCTGGTTTGGGACGAGTAGAGATTCCCTAGATTTGGGACAAGTCAAGGTTTAGGGACGAGTATAAGGAAAGCGGCAATAAAAGGTCTGCAGATTTTCTAAACTATGATATCTATTGTCAACTCGGAGTGGGTTGGCTTGTGTATCATAATAATGCTTTTCCTGACATATAGTCTTAGATTGTACCTAAATTCTTATTGTGAATATGAATTCACTGTCCAAAAGGACCAGAAAGTTTTTGAACAAGTGAAAGAGGCTCAGTCCGAAGGCTCTGAGGCAGGAGTTAGTAAAATAAACAAGGGACCAAAAAAGATAACCAATATAGATACAGAGAGCTCTTCTGGCTCTGATAGCTTAGAAAAGATAGAGGAAGGAAAGAGCTTAAAAAAGATGGAGGAGGACCTTGAGGACATGTTAACTAAAATAGAGACCGTGGTCCTCTCAAGGAAAAAGAAAGGCAAAATGGCAAAAAAGCTCAAACCATATGCTTGGGAGACGCCCACAGCTCCGCCCCTAGGCCCGCCTCCCTATGTGGAGGTTCCTTGGGCCAATCTGTCCCCAGACACACAATGCTCATTCTGCCCACAGACTTGGAAGGAAGCGCGTATGGCCTTCCCAGTTTTTGATCCTGGAGGCAAATATTTTCTAAGCAATCACTCTTCATGACACAACTCCAAGAGCCTATCTTCAGAACACAGGGAACCAGGGTTAAGAAAAATATGTTATTGGGTATAATTGCAAATTTATAATTTTGGTAATAAAAAACTAGATTAAAACTGGTAATTCAAAGTTAGAGTCACTCAAAACCAGATGTATAAAAGAGCTTTAACATTTTGGAGAGTGCTTGTTGCTCCAAAAACATCCAAAGACAATATCTTTTAATATTTGAGACATCAGCTATATTCCTAAATAAATTGTGACATAAGATTCAAAGGTTTCTAGGAGGTGCTAATTGGCTAAGATCTTTTTTTAAGCTCTCCACAAAAGAATTTAAGCCTTAAGAGAGATACAAACCTTAATTTTTTTTTGGCTGATAAAAAAATTATAAAAAATATAAAAAACTATTATTAATAGATATGTAAATTAATTAGTTGTTGGCTGTTTTATAACAGTCCTGTTTAGATTTATATTTACAGACAATGGCCCAGCCTATACGGCTCAAGCCTTTTCTTCCTTTTGCCAACGTATGGAAGTCTCACTCACTCATGGACTGCCCTACAACACTCAGGGGCAGGGTATTGTAGAACAGCACATCGAACGCTCAAGGAATGTCTTCAAAACAAAATAGGGAATAGGCCACAACCTTAACCCCAAGCATAGACTATCCTTAGCACTATTTACTTTAAATTTTCTAAATTTGGATGCTCAGGGTCAGTCTGCTGCTGACAGACATCATAATCACTTACGCCCTCTGCCAGAAAAGGTAAAATGGAAAATATCATAACTAACACATGGCGAGGGCCCGATCCCGAGCTCATAAGAGCACGAGGTTCTGTTTGTGTTTTCCCACAGGATCAAGAAAACCCTATCTGGATCCCTGAGAGACTGACTCGGAAGATCTCCAGTCCGGCGATTCCCAGACGAAAGGAGGGATGATGAAACTGCAGATCCTGATGTTGAAGCTCCTGTCGCAGACTGCCACCCTGAATGGCACTTGCCTAGATCCCGTCACTCTAAAAAGACTTATGGGCGGGAGTATTTGTGTGGGGAGCCGTTGTTCTCTTAGGATGTGGTTTCTGCTTTGGTTTCTATGTTGCCTACGCCATGACCATGCAAGACATAAGGCTGTAGTTTATCAGGCGCTGACTGCCATGAAGGAAGGTGCTTCCCCAAGTATTTGGCTGGCCTCCCTTAGGGAGACCTAGTGGGGAACCTTCTGGATCCGATATTGGCCGTCCAGGCATTTTCCCTAGATCCTGACCATCTTGACCATTGCCAATGGTGTACATTCATAAGGCTCCTATGGCACCATTTAAATTTTTCAGAAGCGGGGAGTATGAGGAGTGCCTCGACTAGAGATGTTCTCAATCCTGAGATAGATTCTCTGAAAGTATGTCTGAGTGCATAGAGGTTTTGTGTCAAATACCTCTCCCTGAAAAAAAAGGCACAAAGGCGAGTATGGGGTGGTAGCCCCCATTACAATGCCTTCATTACTTGCACAAGGGCTCAGACCTCTGCTTTCCCCCGCTGACTTTTGCCACAGCAGTGGCTCTTTCAAGGAGTGCCTTCCAAAGCCTTTTGACAATCACATGCATGCTTGGGTGTGGGAGGCCTAGGACGAATCTTAAGGGTCCAGAAGTAACCTATTTCAAATTTATAAAATAAATAAGGGGGAGATGTAGGCGGCCAAAGAGACGGCGCCGGTTTCCAACATGGCTGGCACAGCGTCCTGTATAAGCCTACTGCACATGCGTAAGCCTCAAGCCCCTCCCGAGAGGGCTTATGCAAATGAGGCATGAGCCCTAACCAATCATGGGGCTTATGCTAATGAGACATGAGCTCACAGGGCTTATGCTAATGAGGCACGAGCCTTAACCAATCACAGGGCTTATGCTAATGAGGTATTGGCCCTAACCAATCCTGAGAGAACAGGCCGCCTGGCCCGCCCCCTTGGAAGGGTATATAAGCAGTGCATTTCAGCTGCTTGGGAGTGGCGGCCCCTTCGATGGATGAAGACTGTGCCTGGAATAAAAGAGCTGTCAAAGAAGAATCCAGGCGTGTCGTGTCTTACTTGCCGGCTGAGGAGAAGACGCGACACGTGTATGTATATATATACATGCACATATACACACATGCACTCACATACACACACAACACACATATACAAACACACACATACACACAGTGACCTAATAGTTGAGAAACACTATTTCAAGGAGGAGGAACTTAGAGTAACCCAGGTCTTAGGGATTTCAGTGTGTAGTCCTTGGCTCTGCTGATTCTGGGTCCGTGACGAGGCAGATCATCATGACAGTGAGAGTGGAGGCTGCAAAAGGTTCTTTAGGCCTGGTGGCTGCCAGGCAGTGAGGAATGGGCTACACATGAAGTAGAACTGTCAAAGGTACATCCACATGGACCTTCTTCCTACATTTAGGCTCACCCTCTTAAGGTAGACAGAACCTCCCAAATAGTGCTACCAACCCTTGAAGACTTAAGCCAGGCTGTTGGGGCGGGGGGTGGCAATGTTCATAACCATAATACAAGTAGCAGAGAGAGACAGACAGACAGACAGAGCAAGATTTGAAGAGACAAAGTGGGTGCATACATCATTACTCAGGGACTATTTTATCTGACAAAACATTGAGGATTGCCAGGGTGTGGTGATAAGGAAGCATTTCGTAGTTTTATTGTTGCTTGTGAATTCTCCAGAGAAAATGACTCCCCTGTGACTTGCATGGGACATCCTGCCCTGCCTATGTTGTACCCTGCGTCTGTCAGGAGCACACCCAGGGCAGGAATCATTGTCTTTGACTGCCCCAGTGTCCTCCTCCCTCGTGGTGGTGCCATTGGATGGTGCCACTCAAGGGATATTCCTCTTGCTGCTTTCAGGGCGGGCAGTATTGGAAGAATCTCCCCCATTTGTCTCTGTCTTCTTCCTAAGCTCCCTCAATTCTTGCTCTGGGTGCCTACTGGGTATTCTGCCATGGATACCACTACAAGTATCCCCTTGGGGTACCTTGGTTATTAAGGCTCCTAACCAAGGGTAGAATGGTCTCTCTTTCTTGCATTAGCCAAAACAGAACCAGGAACTTTCCCTATGAACCTACAGTAAAAAAATAAAATAAAATAAAACAGAATCGAATGAATACATCTCAGACACTCAAAATAAACACTTGCTCAATGAATGGGTACAACATATGAGCAACCAGGCATGACTAAAGATGAATAGATTGCATGGTGCCATTTACAGGATGCTATTCTTCTTGGTTTTGTGGTAGACCATATTGAAGGTATCAGCCCACATCTATCATCACTCTCTTGGGACAGCCCCCACCCACAACCCTTGCTGAAGGGGGATAGGATAATGCCACTTACACTGGATATCTCCCAAGCCACTGGGGACATGTGGTCCTACCTCACAGTACTGGATAGTTTTATTTCAATGTGACACAAGCTATAGTCATTTGAGAGGAAGGACCTTCAACCAAGAAATGCCACCACACAATTGTGCTGCAGGAAAACATGTAGGGCATTCTTTAAATTAGCAGTTGATGGGGAAAAGCCCAGTCCATTGTGAGTGGGGCCATTGCTGGGCTGGTGGTCCTGGGTTCTCTATAAGTAAGCAGGTTGAGCAGGCCATGGGGTGTAAGTCAGTAAACAGCACCCCACCATGGTTCTGTATTAGCTCCGGCCTCCAGGCTACTGTCCTGTTTAAATTTCTGTCCTGACTTCCTTCAGTGATGGACCAGAGACATGGAGGTGTAAGCCCAATAAACCTTGTCCTCCCCAAGTTGTTTTGGTCATGGTGTTTCATCAAAGCAATAGTCACCCTAACTAAGACGCCCACCTAATTAAATCATCCTCATAAGATGTAATTAGAAGTCTGGTAGACTGAGATAGGCAGCTACAGGAAGTAAAAGTCAAGTCTTGGTTTGGAACAATGATCCCCGTTTTTGCCTTTATGTGTGAACAGTTACACAGGCAAGAGAAGGTGATGTGAGAAAGGAAGGAACTCGTTCCTTATGGCTTCTTGCTCCCAAGGGAGACTCAATTACATCAAAGAGATCTTTCTGTCCTTGTTTATTTTTGTGGCATGTGTCTGTAGACATATTTGTACATGCTCTCATGTATGTATGCTAATATAAATGTATGTGTGTGCATAAGGAGGCCAGAATTCAATGTTGGAACTTCCTCAATCTCTCTTCATATTATTTTTTAGGACAAGTCTCTCGTCAAACCTGGAGCTTAACAATTTGGCTAGACTGGCCAACCAGCAAGTCTCAGAGGTCCCCCTGCCTCTGCCTCTCCATCATTAGGATTATAGATGCATGCAACCATACCAGGATTTTTTTAAATGGGTTCTAGGGTTGACCTCAGGTCTTCGATAGACTGAACCTTCTCCCTAGTTCATGGATTTACAAAAAAGAACCATCACCACCAACAACAACAAAGCTCTTTATTTGAACTTATCTGGTATACAGTCTCCCTTGCAAACCATAACCTATTCTCTTTGACCTGATGCCCTTTCACACTTGATATGGAGGAAAGAGAGACTAATGTGTAGCAGAGGAAAACACACCAGTGAATTGAGAAAGGAATAGCCCTGGGTGTCTGTAAAGACTGAACTTACAGCAATTGATGAAGGAAATGGTAGGGAGACAGAAGATGAGCTAGAAAGAGATCAATGAAGCCAGAGTCAACAAAATACTACACAGCATATTCTACAAATCAAAACATGGCATCAAGACCCAAATGCAAATGTATAAGAGTGAATGATGGGGAAAGTGAATTATTGACTAAACTAATGGGTATTCGGATCACAATTTGCAAGAAACTGTTGCCTCTGAAAATAGGGGTGGACAGGGGTCAGCAGGCAGCAGCCAGACTCTTACCAACCACATTGATTATGGGTTTCACGCCTTGGGTGTGGTTGACAGCCATCCTCACTGCCCCCCCCAACACACACACATACACACATACACACACACATTGTGTGTCTCTCTCACATCACAGAGAATTTCTGGCCACTTCAATGTACGATCCAGCTGACAGAAGAAACGTGTGTGTGTCAAGAGTGATGGGCAATAACTCTTCCCACATTCTATGTCCTCCACAGCATCTACTTGCACCCTGTTTAGATCTTGACAGCTGTGTAACATTGTCGAGATCATTGGTTTAAGTCAGTTTGTTGAAGCCAAGACCTGAGAGTTGAGGTAGGACATCTGTGATCAGCAGTATGTTGTGAAAGATCAGAGCTCCTATACAGGACTGGGAGGACAAACCATGTAGGTCCCACCCCATGCTCTGGACTCAGAACAACAAAAAGTGTCTAGAAGAGAGGTGACACACAGAAATAGACCTTCTGGGGGAGATGCCATCATCACAAAAGAGAAGTTCCCATCCATTAGAGGAAGGACAAGGAGGCTAGGGCTGTTCATGGACAAGCAAACATTTCCAGTCACTGTGGGAGGCTTAGAATACTTTTCACAAAACTACAAGAAAACACTTCCTTTTTTCCTAAAGAGCCAAGTTACTGAGTCCCTGGGACTGAAGCAACTTAGGGGAGAATAGGGCTGTATTGGCTCACAGTTTCAGGAAATAGTGTATCATTGTGAGGAAGGCATGGTGGGTGGAGAAGCCTGGTACTCAACAGCAGGAGTATGGGGTGGGAACAAGGTACCTGATTACAATGTATTGGTACATTGAGAATCTGAGAGCCCTAGAAGTGGGGGGCTAGGATATAGTATCCAAGGCCTGTGATAATAACCCATGTGCCAATAACCCATGTCACAAGGCAGGGTCCTAGATCCCAAAAATTCTACAACCTCCCAAAATAGTAACACCACTTACTAGATGGGGTCCAAGTGCCCAAATAGCTGATCTGTCTAAAAGAGTTTAGACTCAGGTCATACAATTACTAGATTTCAGAACAGATCCTTTACAAAGACAGGCTGTGAAAACATGCTTAAGTTAAGGAAAGAGAGGATGTATACTTCCAAAAAAGGATAGACCACAGAAAAGTACCTTACCCATAGTCACTCTTTTCTACAAACTAGCAGATGCATCCCTAGTCTCCTCAATGCTGCCTGCATCTTCCTGGTTCCTGAGCGTGTAGATCATGGGGTTCAGCATGGGGGTCATGACCGTGTGGCTGATGGACACAGCCTTGTCCATGGTGAAGGGGGTGAAGGGCCGGGCATACAGGTAAATGCTTGGAATGAAGATCATAGACACCACGATGATGTGGGTGGTGCAGGTGGAGGCCGCCTTCCTCCTCGCCTCCCCTGAGTGCGACCTCAGCATCACCAGGATGACCAAGTAGGAGATGAGAAGGAGAAAGAACCAGATAACATCCAGCATCCCACTGTTGGAGATCATGAGGAACTCCAGGAGGGAGGTGTCCGTACAGGCAAGTCTCAGCACTTGGGGGACATCACAGTAGAAGTTATCCAGGACATTGGGGCCACAGAAGGGCAATGGAAGCATCAGAGACAGCTGGATAATCGAGTGAAACAAATCCCACAATCCATGCTGTCACCACCAGTACCACACAGTGTTGGGTGTTCATGATGGTGACATAGTGGAGAGGCCGTGAGATAGCCACAAGGCGATCATAGGCCATCACTGAGAGGAAGAAGACCATGGCCCCTCCCAGGAAGTGGAAGAAGAAGACCTGTGCCATGCAGCCTCGGTAGGAGATGGTCTTCTTCTCAGAGAGGAAGTCCACCAGCATCTTGGGGGCAGTGACTGAGGAGAAGCAGAGGTCTAAGACAGCCAGATTGCGGAGCAGGAAGTACATAGGTTGGTGTGCAGCCTGGGGTCTGAGGAGACCGTGACTATGATGAGGAGGTTTCCCACCACAGTTGTGCTGTAGACACACAAGAACACCAGAAACAGGAAGAACTGAAGCTCCCAGCTCTCTGAGAACCCCAGGAAGATGAACTCTGACACCCAGGTGAGGTTCTCTGGCTCCATGGTGTCTTCTGCATGCACCTAAAGGAAATGGCTGACTGATACAAGTGCATGAAGTGACTCTTTGCCCTGTTAGCATGCGGAGGCTCTGACTGAGTTGTTCCATACAATGGACATCCTCATGTGAAGACCATGGCACTACCTACCTCGTCTCTTGAAGAGCTGACACGTAAGTCTGGGAGACACATTCATGAATTATCTTAAAGCTGTCCAGAAGGACACGCAACTTTCCCTCCCAAAATCCACACTTAGTGAGAAGACGGAGTGACATGCTCTGGAATGAACTTTGTTTTGTTTTGTTTCCAGAGTTAACCAGGAATGACTAACTTATTTCTTTGGAATTTCAGTTTCGACATGTGAAGCTGGGAATGGAAAAAGCTTTCTTTCCTGGATTTTCTGTTGGAGTGAGTAGAACAACACATTTGAAATTCCTACAATCGGTGCCTGGAATAAGCGGTACCCTCAGTGAGCCCTCGGTGTGTCCCCGTGTACGTCTGTCTCTCCCCTTTCCAGCCTTTAGAATTCTGTGCTTGTGTTTCACACAGCATTTAGACAGTCGCGATATTAGCAGACTTCTCTGTGTCTGCGTTTCTACAGTACAAGACATAAGGTCCTGGGAACATGGATCTGGTCCTCAAAATTCATTTGTTCCTAGCAGTGGGCCTCTTGAGTAGGTAGTACTTCTTTAGGATCTGCTACTGCTTGAAGGGTGGGTGAATAATTATAGAACATCTGGATCCTTGTAGAGAAGCCTCTGCACACCTGGATATCTGGTATGGAGTTGCTTCCCACTCCCTAACCCGGGAGCCTCTTGCTTGGTGAGAGTCCACAGGATGTGAGTAGACAACAGTGAGACAGAGATCGAGAAGTCCAAGCAAGTAAGCAATAGATGCTGAGTGCTGCTGGAAGGCACACTTGAAGCGCTTTTGAAAGGATAGCACTTTTACAAGATGTTACAAAGGCAAGAAAAGGGGAGGAGTTGGATGTGAGGAAATGGGAAGAGATGAAGTAAAGGAAGACATGAGGAAGGGAAACATGATGCACAGAGCAGGAGAAATAGTGGGAAGTGGAGGAAACAGCAGGCAGCAATGGACACAGTTGGACAAGCTGGTGTAGAGAGGCAGAGACAGAGTGAGGGGTGTGGGCACCAAACTCCCCTGTCCACGCTCACTCTTTCCAGCCCCTCTTCTCTGGTCTACTGCAGTCTGTTACTCTGGAGACCATTATCTTCTCATCCCCGACATCCCTGTGTTTCCACCTCACCCTCGCTTCTCTCAGCTGCCTTCTACGTGAGTGAGACCTTCGTGAATGTGCATCTGACTGCTTTCAATGTCTGTCTAGTGCCCATGGCTTAACTCCACCTCCTAGTGGCTACCCACAATGCTCTGTGCATAGAGCTTCGATAGAAAAACATGTTTACACACACGCATGCTACTCCCTGTCAGTATTTCTTATGAGGCTACAAATGTCACCTCCATTTACCTTTGCAATTATGTCGTTAAGGACATATTTGCTATCTAAAGAATGGACGGTTTCCACGTGGTTATTTCCATATCCTTGATAGTAGTTCCTGGTTGTTGTGTGGTTTTTTTTTTTTTTTTAAATACCTGTGTGAGAGAATAAGTTCTTCATCTCTGAGTTCCAAAAACACTTTAAAAACACCCAACCATGGCACTTAGAATTTTCTCTGTGCCTCTATCAACTTAATTTTAAATTATTTAACACTGTGAACCTAGCAGCAAGCAAAGCAACTTAGAAGTTGTTTTAACAACATTAGCTAACTTCGCAAATTAACCATTAATAAGGTAAGCTTGTTGTATGTGGCTGTATAGAGAATTTTGTATTGATTTTTCCTGGAAAGATGCATAGTTTTCAGCACCCTCCCTCTGAATCCTAGGGTCAGTTCTATGCTCAGATGTCTTCACCTGGGCACCCGCTATTAACATCACATCATCCGCACCTGCTGTGCCTGCAGTCTCTAGACAGATTCTCCTCAAGTGCATGCCACTCACTTACTCCGGCTTACTGGCAAACATGTGCAAGGTCCTTCCAACCGCTGACTGTGTCCAGGAGGCAAACTCCTTCCTCTCACCTTGCCTCAGCCCAGCATGGGACTTCATGATTTACATCTTCTTAGAGGTCCTTTGCCATGGCTTCTGTTTTCCAGTCCTTGGCCATCCCTCAAGTGTGCTACATGTGTGGGACCCTAGAGGAACAGGGACTATCCCAGGGGGAGACCTATTGGACAGGGCTCAGGAGGCCCAGCTGGGCTCATTACTACTGAGTCCTGCGCAGCGGTGTGGGACTTATTATAAAAAAGTTTCTCTCTGTCTCAAAGCATGTGTTCTCTGAGGGATCTTCCTCGGGGGCCCAAAGCACCAAAAGCATTGAGAATTTTGGAGATTTGTATCATGTACAATTTGCTGACCAACTTCTGAATGGGCAAGAGGGTCTTCAACAGAAGGCGATTCTCTGGGAGTTTGAGAATATGTCTCTTAGCCTAGTAACTCTTAACCTTGACAGAATCGTTTCAATACTCTAAATTTCCTTATTGTAAAACTGTTTAATATTTTATTTTTAATTTAATCATATTTTTATCATTTATGTTTCTGTCTGTTCACACACACACACATACACACACACAGAGCATTGTGTGCATACAGAGATAAAGGACAACTTCCAAGGTCAGCCTTCTTCTTCAGTCATGTGAATTGTCAGGCTTTGCAGCAGCTGCTTTACCTAATAAGCCATCACTGGTTCAAAACCTAAAGCCACTGACAGCTTTATATGAAGAAATATAATGAAAAGTGAGGGGGGTCATCGAGAAATACTTGGGCATTCTGATTTATTGTAGGTAAGAAGAACTTTCCTTCACTGTTCACTTGGGATAACACAAGCTCCGAAACATTTCGGATGGAAAGTCATCCTATTTAAATCTCACTCCGTGTTGCAAGCTGCTAAGCGCTTTGCTAGTCTCTTCATGGCTGCCTGCATCTCCTGGTTCCTGAGCGTGTAGATCATGGGATTCAGCATGGGGGTCATGACCGTGTGGCTGATGGACACAGCCTTGTCCATGGTGAAGGGGGTGAAGGGCCGGGCATACAGGTAAATGCTTGGAATGAAGATCATAGACACCACGATGATGTGGGTGGTGCAGGTGGAGGCTGCCTTCCTCCTCGCCTCCCCTGAGTGCGACCTCAGCATCACCAGGATGACCAAGTAGGAGATGAGAAGGAGAAAGAACCAGATGACATCCAGCATCCCACTGTTGGAGATCATGAGGAACTCCAGGAGGAGGTGTCCGTGCAGGCAAGTCTCAGCACTTGGGGGACATCACAGTAGAAGTTATCCAGGACATTGGGGCCACAGAAGGGCAATGGAAGCATCAGAGACAGCTGGACAATGGAATGGGCAAAGCCTCCTACCCAGGCAGCCGCCACCAGTCCCATACAGAGCTTGGTGTTCATGATGGTGACATAGTGGAGAGGCCGTGAGATAGCCACAAGGCGATCATAGGCCATCACTGAGAGGAAGAAGACCATGGCCCCTCCCAGGAAGTGGAAGAAGAAGACCTGTGCCATGCAGCCTCGGTAGGAGATGGTCTCTTCTCTCAGAGAGGAAGTCCACCAGCATCTTGGGGGCAGTGACTGAGGAGAAGCAGAGGTCTAAGACAGCCAGATTGCGGAGCAGGAAGTACATAGGTGTGTGCAGCCTGGGGTCTGAGGAGACCGTGACTATGATGAGGAGGTTTCCCACTACGGTTGTGCTGTAGACACACAAGAACACCAGAAACAGGAAGAACTGAAGCTCCCAGCTCTCTGAGAACCCCAGGAAGACAAACTCTGACACCCAGGTGAGGTTCCCTGGCTCCATGGTGTCTTCTGCAAGCACCTAAAGGAAATGGCTGACTGATACAAGTGCATGAAGTGACTCCTTGCCCTGTTAGCATGCGGGGGCTCTGACTGAGTTGTTCCATACAATGGACATCCTCATGTGAAGACCCTGCTGCCTTCTCTCTGAAGAATCCATAAGTAGGTATTGCCACACGTATAGGAGACAGTGTTTTAGTTTTGTATTTGTTTGATTTGTTTCTTGAGACAGGCAGGGTCTTGTTATGTAGCTCAGACTATCATTAAACTCAAGATCCTCCTGCCTCAGCCTTTCCAGCGCTGTGCTGACAGTGGTGTGGTAGCATGTCAAGTCCCATAGATGCCTTAAAGCGCCACAGAACAGTTTGCAACCTGCCTGTCCAAATCTGCAAGGCAGTGGGAAGACACTTAGTGAGCCTCTCTCTAGTAAATTTCAGGTTTTATTTTCCTTGAGATTTCAGCAAAAGCAGGTGACTTTTTTTTTTTTTTTTTAAATTAGGATCCCAACTGGCATGTCAGCAAAGTGGGAGCATCAACAACAAAGCTTCATTTCTTCCCATTTTCTGTGGGATAAAGAGAAAGGCACACATAAATCCTTGTAACCGTGCCTGGAAAGTGTGCATGCTCAGTGTGCTCTGAGCGCCCCAGTCTCCAGCCGCCCTTATTCCAGTCTTTAGGTGTTTCTATCGGTTCTGATACATTTAGCACATCCCTGTGTTAACAAACCTTTTATGTTGCTAGTGCTTCCTCCTCAATTCATTCTCGTGGTCCTGGGAACAAGGGTTTGGCTTACAAATGTATTTGTTCCGGGCAGTGCTCAGGACCAGATAGTAGAGTACTCAGCATGAAGCTCTTGGTGGGGGCAGGGTAAGCAAATAGTTATAGGATGAATAATTTCTTGTTGTCTTAGGGTCATTATTGCTGTGGTGAAGCACCATGACCAAAATCAACGTGAAGAGGAAAGGGTTCCCTTCACTCACAGTTCCATGTAACAGTTCATTATCAGAAGCAGTGTGGGCAGGAACTCAGTCAAGCCGGGCAGGAACCTGGAGGCAGGAGTGGATGCGAGGGCCATGGAAGGGTATTGCTTACTTGGTTGCTCCTAATGGCTTGCTAAGTCTGCTCTCTTATAGAACCCAGGACCACCAACCCAGGGGTGGCATCACCCAGAATGTTGGGCACTCCTCAATCACTAATTAGGAAAGTGAATCAAGCTTTGGGGACCAGTCGGGTGCACGTTATATTCATTGCAATTATATGAATCAAAATTGTGCACGATTAGAAAAATACTTTAGTGGCAAGCATTAACACAAAGAAGAAGACAGCATTAATATGAGGGGAGAGAGAGGAGAGAAAGGGGAGGGGCACACGTTGACTTTAGGCTCTGCCTCATCTGAATAGAAATTCAGGAGACTTGACTCAAATCCTTGGTTTTTTTTTTTTTTTTTCTGATATAGTTCTGATAAAATTTCTCCCTTTTATGGGGTGGGGAAGGAACGTGTCCTGCGGCCAGATCTATGGAGGCACTTCCTGACTTGAGGCTCCCTCTTTTCAGATGACTCTAGCTTGTGTTGAGTTGACATAAAACTAGCAAGCACACTTGTCAAGTAATCGTCAGACACAGTGGCAGCCCCCATGGCATCCGGCTGCCTCCCACTCCTCAGCACAGAAGCCTCTTAACTGAGGTTCCATAGGACACATGTACAGGCAAAAGTGAGCTGGAATTGGAGGGTTTGTGAAATTAGAACTAGGTAGTGACTCGTGTTGGAAGAGGGTTCAGGGAGGTCTTCTGGGAGCATATTGAATTTAGCAGATGTAAAAAAATCTAAGGCTAGAGGAAAAAGGACGTTGCTGAATAAAAGACATTGGAATAGCTGAAGAGAGACAAAGGCAAAAAATACTGAGGTAATAGTGTAGGAAAGGAGGAAATTAGATTTGTTAGGGTTGAAGAGAGGAGCTGGAAAGTGAGTGAGACAGATGTGGTGCCAGACTGAGAGCAAGTGTCCTTCCCTTGCCTGCCCTGTGCTCCCCATCCCTGCTCTATGCTCCCCATCCCTGCCCTGTGCTCCCCATCCCTGCCCTGTCTCATGCTTCCTGTCGCTGCCCTGCCTCATGCTCCCATCCCTGCTCTGTGCTCCCCATCCCTGCCCTGTGCTCCCCATCCCTGCCCGTGTCCCCCATCCCTGCCCTGTGTTCCCCATGCCTGCCCTGTGCTCCCCATGCCTGCCCTGTGCTCCCATCCCTGCCCTGTCTCATGCTTCCTGTCGCTGCCCTGCCTCATGCTCCCATCCCTGCTCTGTGCTCCCCATCCCTGCCCTGTGCTCCCCATCCCTGCCCCGTGCTCCCCATCCCTGCCCTGTGTTCCCCATGCCTGCCCTGTGCTCCCCATGCCTGCCCTGTGCTCCCCATCCCTGCCCTGTCTCATGCTTCCTGTCGCTGCCCTGCCTCATGCTCCCATCCCTGCTCTGTGCTCCCTATCCCTGCCCCGTGCTCCCATCCCTGCCCCGTGCTTTCCCATGCCTGCCCTGTCTCATGCTCCACTACTTGTTCTGCTCCTGCCTATTGTAAATCCATTCTGGATTCCAGGCTCTATCTTCTAAGCCTTGTTTTTGTGCTCTTCCACTCCTGCGTCCTTCCACACAGCAACCTAGGAGAACTTTCCAAATGGGGATGTGATCATGTTCCTTTCTTGTCATAAAAACGAATGACCATCTAATGCCCTCAGCTTAAAACTCCAATTCTAAACGGTATAAAGTGAATATAAAGGCAGTGTGAATGACACATCTCCAACTGTGCATGCAACTCCCTCTCAGCATTACGTGCCAGGCTACAGGAGTCACCGCCATATACCACACCTGTGTAATCAGTGCCCCTGTCACCCAAAAACCAATAGCTATCTAAGGAATCCATAGTTCCCTCATATACCATCCCTTCAACTAAGTCTGTATCTTTGGTAAGAACTCCTATTTCCTTAAATAACTTTTGTTAGGCATCCAACCTGGAAACACCAGATGCGCCTTCTCTCGGGCTCCTTTCCCTGCATTCCCTACAAGCATTAACTCTGCGTCTACCCATCTACTCATACTTCCCAAGCCTCTCTGGGCCACAATGACCATCTTTCCTGTCACCTGCTTTACCAGATCTCAAACTCAGTAACAAGGTCTGTGACAGAAACTCTAACTTAGTAGTTGCTCAAACAACATCTGCCAAGTTCCTGGAATGTCATGACATGGCCTTGTTCAGCAGATTATGAGGAGACTTAAGTGAAGGTTTTGCTTGCTCCACAGACTCTGAGGAGACTTGTGTGAAGGGTTTTTTTCTTCTTCTCTATCTTCTGTTCTCAACATCCTCCCTCCCAGCAGCAGGGTTCATTGATTCTAAGTTTAGTTGTTCCACGTGGAACCTGGAACACCTGTTTGCACCATCACAACCCCATGCCCACTGTACCTCCATCTCCCTCACACTTCAGCTGACTCTAGTCAATTCCGTGCCCCTCACTCGTTCTTACCTACTGACCAGGTCTTCTAACAGCTGACCTGTGTATGGGAGAGCAAAGTCCTTTCTCTCACCATACTTCAGCCCAGCATGGACTTTATGGCTTACGCCTTCCTGGAGGTCCTTTGCTATGACTTCACTTCCAGTCAGTCCTTGCCATCCCTCATGTGTGCTGCATGGAACCCCAAGAACGGGGATGTCTGTGGGAAACCTTTACAGATCAGGATCAGATGGCCA